>PVKM010002305.1:0-66338 GCA_004027735.1 Carollia perspicillata | reverse complement strand
CTTTTTGATTACAGGTTTCCTAGTTGGTGTGAAGTGGTATCCCATCACGGATTTGATTTGTGTTTTTCTAATGACATTAATATTGAGTGTCTTTTTTTCACAGAAATATCTATTTATATTTTTTGCCAATTTTGAAATGGGTTGTCTATTTATTATTGAGTTGTAATAATTCTTTATATATTCTACATAAAATTCTCTATCAAATATTTAATTTGCAAATATTTTCTTTCATTCTATGGGTTGTCTTTTGACTTTCTTTCTTTTAAAATGTATTATATTGGTTATGCTATTACAGTTGCCCCATTCCCCCCTCCTTTATTTCCCTCCACCTTGTCCCTCCTCCTACCATCATTACCCCACTTTAGTTCATGTCCGTGGGTCATACATAGAAGTTCTTTGGCTTCTCTATTTCCTATACTATTCTTAACCTCCCCCTGCCTATTTTGTACCTACAATTTATGCTTCTTATTCCCTGTACCTTTTCCCCCATTCTTTCCCCTTCCCCTCCCCACTGATAACCCTCCATGTGATCTCTATTTCTATGAACATGTCCCTGTTCTAGTTGTTTGCTTAGTTCTTTTTTGAGGTTTTTTTGTGGGGGGGGTTCAGTTGTTGATAATTGTGAGTTTATTGTCATTTTACTATTCGTATTTTTGATCTTCTTTTTCTTAGGTAAATTCCTTTAACATTTCATATAATAAGGGCTTAGTAATGATAAACTCCTTTAACTTGACCTTATCTGAGAAGAGCTTCATCTGCTCTTTCATGCTAAATGGAAGCTTTGTTGGATAGAACAATCTTAGATGTAGGTCTTTGACTTTCATGACTTGGAATACTTCTTTCCAGCCCCTTCTTGCCTGCAGGGTTTCTTTTGAGAAATCAGCTGATATTCTTATGGGAACTCCTCTGTAGATAACTGTCTCCTTTTTTCTTGCTGTTTTTAAGATTTTCTCCTTGTCTTTAATCTTAGGAAATGTAATTATGATGTGCCTTGGTGTGTGCTTCCTTGGGTCCAACTTCTTTGAGACTCTCTGAGCTTCTTGGACTTCCTGGAAATCTATTTCTTTTGCTAGAGTAGGGAAGTTCTCCTTTATTATGTTTTCAAATAACTTTTCCATTTTTTGCTCCTCCTCTTCTCCTTCTGGCACCCCTATGGTTCAGATGTTGGAACATTTAAAGTTGTCCTTGAGGTTCCTAATTCTCTCCTCAATTTTTTGAATTCTTATTTCTTCATTCTGTTCTGGTTAAATGTTGATTTCTCCCTTCTGCTCCAAACTGCTGATTTGAGTCCCAGTCCCTTCACTGTTAGTTCCCTTTATCTGAATGTTCAAAGTCTTCATTTTTTCCTCTATTTTATGACCATACTCAACTATTTCTGTAAGCATTCTGATCACCAGCATTTTGAAATGGGCATCTGATAGGTTGTCTATCTCTTCATTGCTTAGTTGTATTTTTTCTGGAGCTTTGATTGGTTCTTTCATTTGGGTTGTATTTTTTTGTTTGAGCGCACCTGTTATGTAGTAAGAAACAGAGCCTTAGATATTCACCAGGGCAAGGCAACCCACTTTGCTGCATTGTGGCATTGTATGTAGGGGAGGGGTCCAAGAGGGAACAATGCCACTTGCTTAGCTCTTGGCTTTCAGTCACTTCCTCCACTACCCATAAGCAAATTGGGCCCTTCTGGTGCTGATTCCTGGTTGGTTTGGTTTGTGTATGTTCTAGGACCCTATGGGTCTCTCCATGAACTCTCCTAGGGGCTGAGAATTTCTCTTGCTGCCTCAGGTCCCACAGGATTTTTCATTCAGAGGTTTTGAGGCTTTATCTCCCTGCTCTGGAACTCTGGGTTGCATGGTCTGTCTCGATCCCCAGTTGTTCCTCCCAGTTTATCCGAATGCAAATGTGGGACCGCTCACTCCACCAGCTGCCACCTCACCTGGTCCCCCAGCCGCTGCCTTGCCCGCCCACCCTGGTTCTCTAGTTGTCACCTTGCCGTGAGTCCTCTCCACCCCAGCTGCCTGTCTCTGCCCTTCCTAAAGGTCAGGATGAATGTTTCTTCTTTAACTCCTTGGTTGTCGGACTCCCATACAGTTCAATTTTCAGGCATTTGTGGTTATTTTTAATTTTAAATTTGTTGTTCTCTTTTAACATTGTTTTGGCTCTTTGGGCCCCTTGAATTTCCATATCAATTTTAGTATCTGGCTTGTCAATAGGTCCAAAGAACCCTGCTGGGATTCTGATAGAGATTGTGTTAAATCTGTAGGTCATGTGGGGGAATATTAGCAACTTAACAATATTAAGTCTTCCAGTCCATAAACACTGATGTTTTCCCATTTATTTAAATCTTCTTAAAATTCCTTCAACAATGTTTTGTGGTTTCCAGAATATAGGCTCCCCCACTGAGCACTCAGCATGCCTGTGACACAGCGGTGTCACCATTCCTCAGCCACGTGGCCTTTTCCCCCACACTGCCTACAGAACACAGACCATAACTTAATCCCAATTTTCTTCTCTGCTGTGCACAGAGGACATGCTCAGTGTGGGTTTGTTGAATAAGTCAGGGGAAAATAGATTCCTCATTCTGTCTTCTGCATCCCCGAGATGAGAGCAGCAGCAGGATCCTTTTCAGTTCATTAACAACCGGGTTGCACAAAGCAGATGCTGGCTCATCACACACATCCAGGCTGCTTCTGGAGTCCTTCATTTTGACAGAAAAATGAGTTCTCATTTACATCCACAGCCTTTCCCTCAAAGGAGCCATCTCTTCCAGAGTCTCTGAAGAAGGAGGGGAGGTTGCTCCGAGCCCCTGGTGCTTACAAGCCCTCGAGGATCTGCACGCACAGTCTGGCTGCTGAGCTGGGCTGGGTCAGCACAGGGAAGGCCGGACTCCGTGGCACGCAGACCCACAGATGTGCAATCAGCTCAAACCACAAAGCCTCTTAGGAAATGTGTGTGGGGTTTGTAGGGTCAGCCAGAGGCACAACCAGAGCTTTTGTCTTTGGTCTCTCACTAACCTGCCCCTTCCTCTGGCCAGTTCACCCGGATCTTTAGTTCCCTGGGCACTTGTCTGTGAGCACCAGACTTCAGCCTCTGTGGTCCATTCTAACCCTGCCTGAACTCTCCTCCCTGAGAAGGGCCCCCAGAGAGGAGGTGCCCTTTCTTCTTTTAAACATTCAAAACCAATTGAACAAATGGAACAAATTTTAATAAAGTATTGAGTGTTTTTGTAACAAAGGATAAGGGAACAAAGCTATTCCAGCCAGCCAAGAGCGTGGTTCCTGGTTCTCCATTGCCAAGCAAGCAGTAATTGAGGTGAATGCTGTGGACTGTTGGGAACTGGATCTGAAAGAAGGCAGGGCGAAGCTCCGTGCGGATGGTGCAGAAAGCAGCCAGTCTTGGTGCCACCCTAGCCTGGTATCTGCCTGTGAGACCTCAGGCAAGATAAAGAGCGTTAATTAAGTTAATTAACCTCCCGAGCCACCGGCTCCTCATTTTCAGAACAGGAAAATACCTACCTCACCTGTCTTCTATTAGGATTATATGAACTAACATATGGACAGTGCTGGCACATGGCAATCACTCTGTATATATGAGTTTCCCTTCCTTTTCCATGAAGAAGGTACTGAGGATGACAAACTGCAACTGAGATTTGGGCCCAGGCAGAAAGGAGGACAAATGTTTATGGGGTTCCCACCAAGTACAGGAGTCCAGGGGCTGGTGGAGGATGCAGACACACACAGAGGTGACAGAGACAGGCTCACGGGGCCACAGTAAGAGTGAGATCAGATGCTTGTGAGCTCACAGTGGGGCAGCTACTCCTGGGGGTGCAGGGAAGGGAAGGTTCCTGGAGGCAGTTCCCTATAAGGCGAAGCCGGAGGATTCATAGGCATGACCCAGGCAAAGCGTGTGGGGAAGTATTCTGGACAGATGAAACAAATAAATGTGAAGACCTGGAAGCAAGAAATCCCTGTGCATTAATGGATCATGAGTAATAAAAATAGCAATAATAACAACATTGGTTATGGACCTACTATGTCCTGAGCACTGTGTGAAATACCATATGTACATTGTTTTATTAATCCTCACAACTCTTTCAGCAATGTATTGTTAGTTCTCTAGATGAGAAAACTGAGAGTCAGAGTGATCACAGAGCTGGCGGGTGCTGATGGAGGTTTTGAACAAGACCCTTTGGGTACATGAGTCAGCACTCCCTGGACAGAGCTGCCCTTGCTAACTGACTGTGACTGAGGGAGAGCTCTCTTAGATGTTGGGAGGCCATTGGGAGGCCGTTGCCCTGGGCAAGCCTGTAAAATCAACATTCCTTTGGCCCCTCTCTCTCTGCCCTTTCCCCCACATGACTGCCTTGCAGATGCCCCTTAGGTCAGTGCAAACACTCCCATGCTTAACTAAACAACAACTCTCACAACACTACCTGTTCAAGGCGTGTGGGGAGGGGCCTGCCTCACCCTGTGAGCGCTGCACAGCCCCAGGGGGCTCCAGGCACAGATGACCATGCGAGTGGTACCCTTCGGGGTTCTGCAAAGGCAGCCCTGTGAAATTCAGATGATATGATATGCGAGGGTTTATTGAGAAAGTGCATCATTGGCTGGGTTTTGGAACTCATCTTTTTCCCAGAATTTTGTAAAAATATCTCTGTCGTAACAGAATTTGGTCCAATTCAAGGCACAGTAATGAGTAAGGTGCTGAAGAGATAGATAATTGTCATTGCTTAAGTAAAAATAGTTTCAGTCTTCAAATAAGAAGTAGATTTGGTGGAGAAAACAGTTGACCTTGTGGAGCTCCACCCATCCTGACACCTTTTACTGTCCAATTACTTGCCATTACCTGAAAAATAAACATTCGTTACAAGCACATGGAAAGATATGCCACATCACTAGCCATCAGGGAAATTTAAATCAAAGTCACAGTGAGATACTGCTTGGCACCCACCAAGATGGTTCTAATCAAAAAGGCAAATAATAAGTGTTGACAAGGAAGTGGAGAGGTTGGTGCCCTCACACGCCACTGGCGGGCTGGTGGGAACGTAAAATGGTGCAGCCATTCCAGACAGTTGGCAGACCTGTGATTTTCAAGCCGTGCAGGGGACACCCATGGGTGGGGACAGTGAGGCTGGGCTGAGCATGAGAAGTCGAGTTGCCAATCAGGTGAGCTCTGGTCTCCTACTTGGTTTGAATCAACGCACGTTTTGGACTCATGTCATGCTTTCTCTGAAAAAGAAAAGGCCGGGGGTGGGGCAGATTTCTCTGTTAAAAGCCGTTAGACCCATGGCTCTCAGATTTTAGGGACAGTGGACAAAATACTTTCTTGGACTCCAGCACCCAGAGGGCTGAGGGACCCTTAGAAGAATGCCCACATTTCAAACAGAAAGTGATAACTCCCACTGCCAAGATCGGGCTGCTGTGTTGTTGACTCTTAGCTGAGGAATGCTGTTACAAGGTATCTGTTTACAGCACTAATCACCCGTGAGCAAGTGAGAGATACTGCTCTTGGCTAAAATATATTCCGTTGCTGGAAAACAACACAGCTCACATGTTTATGAAGTTATCAGAAAACACCGTCACGATACTAATATTGTACAAGATGTCCTTGTCCCTAGAAACGCTCCCACCCTCACCCAAGACTGTCTTTAGGAGCGAAAGTTGTTTCTTAACCTAATCTAGGTTTGTTCTCCATTTGTTTTAACAAGGAATGACATAAATTTACCAGACAGAGGAGTTCCAATTTTTGTTCCCTGTGTTTAATCTGCATGGACAGAAAGCTGTAAATATCATACGTAAGTGGTTGTTGGCGGCTAGCCTTGGAAGGGCCCCTTCGTTAAGGACCATGGTTCGCTGGTTTCGTGTGTGTTGTCCAAGGGCCAAGAGGCTGCTTGCCCATCGTGGGTATGAGGCCTGGAGAACAAAAGCCCAGAAGCCTGTGTTGAAGGATGATGTGACCTTCGACCTCCAGGCCTGAAGGGAAAGAGGCAAAGTCAAGCTCCAGTAATGTTTAATGACAGATCTTGTTAGGGTTAAAAAAACAGCTAGGGCATCCAGCTGGGACTTCCTCTGGGGAGGTGCTCGGAGGGCCTTCAGTGGCAGCCCTCAGGCCCCATGCACAGCTGTGCCAGGTGCCTACTGAGCTGTCTTCCTGAGCGGGCTCCTGCCAAGGACCCCCATCTGTGTCAGTCTGAGTCACTAGAAAGATTCCTTCATTTATTTTTTCCCTGTAGCCACTGGCATGTCTCAGCCCTCCTGATGCCGTGGTGAGGTTCTGATAGTGGCAAGGCACCAATCCTGGATTTCTTTGATAAACATAATCATTGATAAATTAACACGGGCTTAGTGATCTTAGAAAAGGGACCCCGGAGAGCTCTCTAGTCCTTCCTGCCATGTGACGCTGCAGTGAGGAGACCGTTGTCTGCAACCCAGGAAGTCGGCTCTCACCCGAACCTGACCAGCTGGCACGGGGGTCTTGGGCTTCCAGTCTCTAGATCTGTGAGAAATAAACTCCTATTGTTTATAGGCCTCCCAGTCTGTGGTCTTTTTGTTATGGCAGCCTGAGCTGACTAAGACAACACCTTACATAAACGTCAGGAGCTTTCAGCCAGGTGCAATTAGTGTTTAACTTACAGGCTGAACAGAGGTGAGATGAAGATCTAGGACACCGAAATTTTCACACGAACCTCTGAGCGAGAGGATCCAGCCACAAGCAGAAGGCCTTTATCTCTACGTCTGAATCATTGCCACCTGGCACCTTGTGTGTTTTTGGCATCTGAATAGATACCAGTGATCCATTTTGTTTATGCCAAAAAAGAAAAAAAGAAAGAGACACGCATGCCCTCGGCATCTCTAGATTTAGAAGCGTGGTTCTCACTGATCTTTGCAGCCGTTTGGCAGGTCACTGAGCGCCAGCCCAGGCCCTGGCGTCTGCTCCCCGAAGCGTTCTTCTGCGTTGGCACGTGTGCCTGCATTTCTTGGTCCTTTTCTACCTCATGGTTTTTCCGCTCCTTCCAACGCCTACGGGTAAACATTCCCCAAGACTCTAGCTGTCTCCCTCCCGTCCCTTTGTCATCATCTACAACTATTGTCATGACGACCCATATACGTTTATTAACAGTAACGTTCTCTCAACTACTAATATAGACCCACACTTTCTGCTGGTTGAGCATCTGTATTTCCACCAAAAAATCATAATTTGTAGTTTCTGACTGCATTATTTAATCCCCAAGCTTGTTTTCTCAAGGATATTTTAAAGAAATTAGTATGTGACAGAAGTATAGAGAAATGTACCAAATAATAAATGTACAGTTCCAGGAATTTTCACAAAAGGAACACACCCTTCTAACCAGCACGGATACTGAGAAACAGAACATTTCTCGGCAGCTCAGTACTCCTTTTCCTCTCATTGCCCACCTCAGCCCAAGAATAACCACTATCCTGATTTCTCACACAATAGATTAGTTTCTCCTCTTTTTCAACTTCATGTCAATGGAATCGTATTTATGTTTTTTGACTTTTTCCATTCAATGTCATATTTATAATATTATTGCTAGTTGTTGCATGTGGAGGTAGTTTGTTCATTTTTACTACTGTATAATACTTTATTATGTGAATGTGTCATATTGATAAAATCCATCTGATTATTGATGAACATCTGGGTGGTTTCCAGTCTCAAGCTGTTATAAATAATGCTGCTTTGAACATGCTTGTAAGGTTTTTTTGGCGTACATACGCATTTCTCTTGGGTTCATGCCTAGAATGAATTACTTGATTTCATGGTGTGTGCATGTTCGTATAGTCTTCTATTCTCGACTTGCGCGTACTTCCCAGAATGGTCTTCCCATTTTTCCTGTCAATCTGGTTTGCCACTTTGGAGTCCCTTTCACTTCTGTCCTCTAAGTCACTTCAATTAGTCACTATATCAGTTTGATGCTCCCTTAAAATTAATTCTTACACGTTTCATTCTTACAGCCACCACCTCTGTTTAGGCTTCACTTTGCGCATCACAAAAGCTTCTCAGTAGCATTTCCTACCTCTCCTCTCTCCTTTGGTCATATCCCTACCATAGTAATCCTGTTAAAACACAACACAATCCCACTCCTCGGCTCAAAAACACCCACGGGCACCCCAGTGCATTCAGAATGAGGTCCGAACTCCTTGCCTTCAAGGCCTTCCAGGGGCCAGCACGCATTGCTCCCAGAGGGTCTCACATGGCCTGGGCTCCACTGATACTGTGCCCTTGCTCTTGTGCCCAGTGCTCCTGCTTTCTTTCTTCGTGCTGTGATGGCCAGAGCTCCTTTGTCCCCCAGCAGCTTCTCCTGGTGAGCTGCCACCGTCCTTCTAGGTCCAAGTAAGCACTATTTTCCCTATGAGGTTTTCCACGCTCCCCTCTCAGAGCACTTCTTCCCAATGTTATCCTGTGTTATTAATAAACTTATCTGTGTATATGTTTGTTTCCGATTCTAGATTGTAAGTTTCTGGAGGATAGGGGCTCTTGTCTTATGCCTCTTTGTATCTATCTGCAGGGCCTTACCTATAGTTGGGTCTCAACATTCATTCATTTATTATTAATAAGAAATTAGTAAGTAAGTAACAACAATAACCATAAATTATGAAATGCTGTGGTAAGTACTGAACATGCCTCATCTCTGATGTCATGGAGCTGTAAGAATTAAATGAGACATTGCAAGTAAAGACCTTGATACATGCTGGTACTCAGTAAGTAGTAGTAATTATTATTATTGTTGTCGTTATTATTCTTCTAAGTTAACAGGTGAGAAAACTGAAGCAAGAAGAGATTAAGTCCCTTGGTCAGCGTTTCATAGCCAGTTGGAGCTGGAACTTGAGCCCAGGAGTCTGCCTGTTTTGCCCAATTTCTTTCACTGAGTGTAATGACTGAGATTCAGCCATGTCATCGTGTGTATTGCTAGTTCCTCTCTTCAGCTGATAAACAGTATTCCACTGTATGGATATATTACAATTTATCGATCCATTCACCTGCTGATGGACATTTGGATGGCTTCCAATTTTTGGCTAGCACAGAAAAGCTCCTGAGAACACTCATATACAATCTTTGTATGGACAAATATTTTATTCTTTTGGTTAAATGTCTAGGAATGAAATGGCTGGGCTGTATGGTTAGTGCATATTCAACTTTTAAGAAACTTCCAAATTGTTTTGGTGGTGTTGTACCATTTTATATTCCTATCATCAATGCATAAAGTTTCAGTTTTTCCACATAATTGTGAACACGTGGTATGTTCAATCTTTTTAATTTTAGCCAGTCTAATGGGTGTATAGTAGTATCTCAGGTGGTTTTACGTGGCATCGTTATACCTGTGTCACGACGATGACTAATGATGTTGAACATCTTTGTGTGTATTTATTGGCCATTCATAGCTCTTCTTTGTTGAAGAGTTTGCTCATATCCTTTTGAATTCTGAGAGTTCTGTATGTATTTTGGATGCAAGCCCTTTATAAGAGAAATGTGTTGTAAATATTTTCTACCAGTATTTTATTTTTTATCATTTTTGTTTTCTTACTGGTGTTTCTCAAAGAGCAAAAGTTTTAAATGTTGATAAAGTTTAATATCAATGTTTTTTTCTTTTATGGATAGTGCTTTTGGTATATATCTAAGAAATCTTTACCTGCCCTAAGGTCTCAAATATTTTTCCTGTATTTTTTTTCTAGAAGTTTCATAGTGTCAGGTTTTACATTATGCAATAGGATACATTTTGAGTTGATTTTTGTGTGTGACAGTAAGGATTGATGTTTATTTTTTTAAACATAGATATTTAGTTGATTCAATATTTTTGAAAAGACTTTCCCTTCCCTATTGAATTGCATTGTCATCTTTGTCAAAAATCAGTTGGTCTATTTGCTAACTGTTTTGTTCCATTCATCTATGTGTCTATTCCTAAGCAATACTGCAGTATCTGAATGACTACAGCTTTATAGCAAGTATTGCAATGAAGTAGAATGCGTCTGCCAACTATGTTCTTTTCAAAAATTGTTTTGTCTATTCTAGGTTCTTTGAATTTCCACATAAATCTTAGAATTAGCTCATTCATTTCTACAAAAGTGCTTGTGCGAATTTTGATTGAGTTTGTGTTGGATCTTGGGAAGAATTTGGGCCACATTGCCATTTTTAACACTATAGTGTTTTCTAATTTCTAAACGTATCATATCTCTCCATTTATGTAGATCAGAGAATCTGGGGTAGGAGGCAAAATATTTTGATATTAATGTTAAAGCATTGTGAGTCTTACAATTTTTATTCAACTATTAGTATAAAAAGTCAGAAAATTTTTCCTCCTCTTCCTTTTTTTCCTTTTCTTCTTGTGAATTTATCACAGACTCAGATTTTAAATAATATTCTACCTTTGTCCTCTATTGTTCAAAAATTTTATTAGTTTCTAAATATCTACTCTCTTTAGAACTGTGTTGACAAATGAAGCATAGTAACACATTGTCCAATATACAAATAGAGCTGTAACTGGCATAGTGGTGAATACCCATATTGGCTCTATATAATACCATTCTCATGGGATTTCCATGAGACCCAAATGAGCTAAAGCATGGAGAAGTCACTCTAAAACTTCAGAGTGCCACCATTAATATTTTTATTTAAAAGAGGTGCCCAAATGACCTTTTTGCTGTATTTAACTGATGTGAGTTATTCTTTAAAGTAAAAGCAAGTGAAAATGCTACAAACAAACTGTAGCAGGGACAGCTAGATGATCATCAATAATTCATGCTTCCTTTCCACAATGCAGAGTACTGTTGGGAGGTGGCTGCTCAGCTAGAAATGACATTTCCTGGTCAGTATGCATCCAGGTGGGGGGCTATGTGACCAGCTTGGTTAGTAGAAAGAGAGCTGGGTAACTGTCCCTTCCAGGCCAAGGCGGCTGAGTATCCCATGCACCTTCCCTATGCTGTAGCACCCTTTGTGGTGACTTTGGGAGCCCCACGTTGAGGTGATATCACACGAATGGACGGAGGTGGGATCTTCAAGTCACCACTTGGGGAAGTGGAAAGCTACTCCACTGGAGACATTCACCTTACTCTTCTTGTAAGACAAATAAAATTTTAGTATGTTAAACTACTGAGATTTTAAAGCTATTTCTTGTAGCAGGTAGCCTATTCCCATAAATAATCTTCTTTTTTAAATGAGAGGGATTTACAACAAAAGAAACAGTTGTAGGGTTTGTTTATCTTGTTAAAAAAGAGAAATGTTAAATGCTAGGCCTATAACCTTAAAATGATTCAAATCCAGTGAGACATATACACTTTCTTGGACTTTGTTCCAAAGAATGAAAAAAATATAAGCTTTGGTATCTAACAGATTTTGGCTTAGATTCTGGCTCTTTGAAATTCTTTCTGTGTCTCGGTCAGTCTCTTTGTACATTTACCGGTGACTTGAATTTTAGTTTTATTAGAGTTCCTCCAAATATATAATTAACTCTATTCTTAGTCCATTAACTGAGATGGTCCTGGGTCCATACTGATACCTTCTTGTTGGACATCTCCACCTTTTCATACACAAGTACCTCAAACCTAAATGACCAATTCTAAACTTATTGCCTTACCCAAATTTGCCTTAGTTTTGACTTTCATATTTCCATGAACTCTGCTAGAACTTTGCTACAATTACAGCTACATCATCAATTGGATAACCTTCATTTCAAATATTTCAATGAAAGGATAAATTAATATATGCTGACGGCAGTTTGAACCTATGTTTTTGCTCTTTATAATGTATGTAGATCCATTAAATGAACAACTTTAATAGTGGTTAAATTCTTACTTGCAAATAAATAGCTTTTACTTTATTATCTTTAGTTAGGAGATACACAGTAGACAGGATTCTCTTGGCATGTGTGGACTCAACATTTGTGACTTTGATTCTTCTCATGAGATTCTAAAGACATACAACATAAAGCAATTTTCCAAGAATTTGAGCCTTGAGTTATATAAAGTTGTTGGTTAACCCAGGTGACTACCTAGAATTTACCTCTTTCATATACCTTATGGTTTTCTACTCATTAGCATTTCAACATCTCTTAAGAAGTAATGAGCCCTGGCTGGTGTAGCACAGTGGATTGAGCACGGGCCTGTGAAGCAAAAGGTCGCTAGTTTGATTCCCAGTCAGGGCACATGCCTGGATTGCGGCCCAGGTTTCCAGTAGGGGACACATGAGAGGAAACCACACATTGATGTTTCTCTCCCACTCTTTCTCCTTCCCTTCCCCTCTGTCTAAGAATAAATAAATAAAATATTTTTTAAAAAAAGAAGTAATGAAAATTCTATTTCTTCATGAAAAAGCCCTAGAAAAGAAAATCAGCTTCTAGTGTTGATGATGGAAGTGGAATGAGAGAAACAAGGTCTAAGAAAGTTGTGGTTCTTATTTAGAAAACAGGAACTCAATATAAATGAAAGTATGAAATATTAATTTTGTGATAATTCCAAACTAGGTGAACATGTTTACCATGCATTCTATAGAAAAACAAGAAAAGTTGACTCATTAAACTGGTTCATAGAGTGATTAACTTCGAGTTTCTTTTATGAGATAAAATATTGATAAATTTTACAAATCAATTTGGTTCTATTACAGAGAACATGTATAAACCTTGGTCACATCCAAACTCACGGGAAGACAATTTTTAAAAAAGGGTTTATCAAGTTCATTTCCCAAAAGAGGTGGGTGTCTCCCTAAAATGAACTCCAGAACCAGTCAATTTACATTTTCTCTACCCTGTTCCTCTTGAATCCTCTGTGCCTGGGGCATTGGTGACTGATTGTAGACCACTCCACGGATACACACTGAAATAGGAGGACTGCAATTTTCTGGAAGTTTTAGGTCAAAAATCTTGTTCTTGAGGTCAAAAGAGAGTAAATTATTTAAAATAAAACTTGGTTTTTAAAAGATCTGCCAAGATCAACCTCTCTTGAATAATCTCCTCAACTTTGGCCTTATGGGCACAACACGTGAGCAACTACTAGTACAAAGAAAAAATTTTTAGTTGACTGCAGTGTTTTCTTTTTTTTCAGAAATTTTACTGTGGTGTTCTTTGTTTTTGTCTCCTTTGTAGAATCCTGGTTGACTAAATCAACAATCATATTTCTCATATTTTTAATCAGTCTTATATACTTGAAATATTTTAAAAAGTGGTATGGTACCCAGTCTCCAAGATGGCTCACAAAGATTCTCGTCTCTTGGTATTCACTCCCATGGCTAGTCCCCTCCCACATCGAACAAGCTGACCTGTGTAACCACTAGAGTATTGTGTATATGATGGTGCACGACTGGTCGAAAAAGAAGCTGTGGCTTCCATCTTCCTTTCTCTTGGATTATCGCTCTGGGGGACGCTAGCTGCCATGTCATAAGGCCACTGAAGCAGCTCTATAGAAAGGCTGGTGTGTCAAGGAGCTGAGGCCTCCTGAATACAGCTAGCGCTAACTTGCCAGACATATGAGTGGCCACCACGGAAGTCAACCTGCTAGTCCCAGACAAGCCTTCACACGACATCACAGCTCTGCTCAACATCTTGATACCCAGAGAAACTCTGTGAGATAATGAAAGGTCGTTGTTTAAGCCACTAATGTTTTGTGATAAATTGTCATAAATCTCTGGGTAACAAGTGCAGCTGGTTAGAAAAGCTCACAAAATTTTTTTCTAAGCCTCATTACAAAAGCCCTTGGAAAACCTTATTTAACACAGTGATAATCTCTTTTTGTGAGGAGATCTGACTGTTTCTTTCAAGACATGAGCGGCTCTCATAATTTTACGTCAGGTGGTAAATGGGCACGTTTGGCTGTGCTAGAGACAGAGGTAAGACACACAGCGGGTGGAGCATTCTCGTCCCCATCTGCGGCGTGAGATGGGGCAGGTCACCTAGTGATGACCTCTTTGCAGAGTCCCAGGCACTAAATGAAAGTCATGAGAGCTCTAGGGTTTCTTCTGTGAGCATCTCTGCCTTAGAAAACGTCAGACGGAACAAACAGAAATTTGGTTTCATTTCTCCATTGTTTCATGGTTGTATTTCGATGTGGCAAAAACCCTTCCTTTGTGCTCCGTACCAGCATTGAGGGATTGAAGTGTAAGCTCTTGTGAACCTTTCATTTAATTACACATGAAGCTCCATAGAATTTCACCCACAGAGCAGTAGGGTTGTTTTGTCAAGTGTTCAAGACCTAAATTCGCCGCTGGCTCGCCCCCAGCGCAGTCATGCGATTAGTCACGCAAGTTGTCACAAACCCCCTCTGCCATAAAGGAGTCATAGCTGACGGCCACACCGGGGCCCGTCTCTCAAAACATGTCTCTGGAAACTAAACTAACATGCACGTCGGTTCAGATGTATTTTTCATGTTTGTTTTGCCCAAAGCATGGGCCATGTCAAAGAAGATGGAGACACCTTCACGGCCTGTTAGTCACATCTCACCAAAGCTCCTCAATGGGCTGTCAGACAAGAAAGGAGCCTCATGTAGCCACCTTAATCAGCATCCCCCATCTGTGAGGTCATCGGGATGTTTCAGTGTTCAGCTCTCATTAGTTGAGCGCACTCCACGGGCAAGTCCTTGCCATTTGTAACTTCTGCTGCCACATCCTGAGAAAGGCTTTCTGCAGAATGACACTTTCCCCATGGGGCAGCCGCAGTAATGAGTCGAGGTGCCCTTTGCGCTCACTGGTGGGATATGTTGATATTAACCTTTCGGGTTGTGAGATGTCGCTTTTACCCTTGGCTTCTGCCATGCAAGTCTCATTATTTCTAATGGGCTGTGGCAATTAGGGTCTTGGGGCTGTCGATCGCAGCCATTTGGAACGGGGAAGGGGAACTCAGGGAGAACAGTTGCTTTTTCTTTACACGAACAATGTGATGCATAGCTCAGCCTGAATCTGCGAACAGAGAGGCCATGGTGGACCTCTGGCCGCCCATGGGAAACTCCCCAGAGAGTCCTCTCACGTGTCCTTTCCTCGCAGTAGCCACCGGCTATTCTCAAACCCCTTTTGTGCAGAACTGGACACGCTCGGCAGATATTTCAGTGGGTTGGATTTGGCCTAGCAAGAAATTCATTACTAAACAGAATTATCTGGGGAAGAATTGAATGCGTTTGAAGAGACCTTTTTTCCTTCCAAAGATAGTTGGCTGGAAAGGGTAAAGAATGACACTGACAACTGGCCATCTTGAGTGGTTCATGGGCTCTCTGAGGAGGCAACGTTGAGCCCAAGGGACCCAGGAAAGGCCCTCACACTTGTGGTTGGGAAGTCTGACTGCTGATGACTCTGTGGTAGTTCAAGTCGATGGGCTTGCCATGAGCTGCTCACGCAAGGGTAGAACAATGCATTGTTTGGATCCTGACAGCCTGGGGATGAAGGGGACGAAGGGGAGGAGGTTCACACTAGAGTAAGTACACAGGAAATCACTAATACCTAAAAGCACAATATAGGGTCAGCACTCACATTCTTTCCAGTTTTTTGATCTGAAGCACTATCTATATTTGAAAGAAAACCAAACAAAATTAAGCATGCTTTCTGCTTTGTACAAGATAAGATTGAAGGCTAAGGGGCAGCTCAGAAGAAAGACTTCGGCTTATTCGTAAGCAGTGAAGCTTGAATGTTCCATATCAGGACAAGATTTTTCTAAACAAATGCAAGAAAAAGCCCCTATATTAATCTGTTGATGAAAATAATGCTTGGGAAAGCCCCTCCAATAAATGCCTCATAAATTAAGGATGTGCAGTGTCAGAGACCCTAATTGCTGTTGCTGAAATTATCAGTCTTGGTGATGTAGTGGTATGGTCTGTTCCTGAGAGTCCATTGCTGATTCATTCCTTGCTCTGCAAAGTGACACATTTGAAAATGTAAGTTCACTTCAGTTGGGTTGGTCCACAGTATGAATACATGGTGGTTGTGAGATAGAGTTCAAAATGTATAACCAATGTTTGGTGAAAGTTAATTCTTCCTTGAGTAAGCAAGCAGTCTCTAGAAAAATGCCCTAAGAACGAACTTTCCTTCCTTCCTTCTCCCCGCCCCCTCCCTTTTCCTCGCCTCCTCTCTACCTTCCTCTGCTTAGTGCTCTTAGTCCCACCCAGGGAGAATTCTTCTTTCCTTGGGGCCATCCTTTCTTACTTTTTCAAGTTGTTGAGACCTTAGGCCCTGTGTGAGAGTGTGGGTTGCTCTTCGGCTTTTGGCCTAGGCTGTCAAACCCTTGGAGCAACAGAAGTCCCGTTTATATGGCCAGTTCAGAACAGCAGGGTGAAGCGAGGGCCCTGGGTCCATTTGGCAATGAGGACTTTATATCATTCTGGAGTCTCCCGTGTTCATAATTTCCTCATGGAAACAGTTGGTGGCTTGAAAAAGTGGGGGCTGAGAGTTCTGAGCTATCTTTTTACATTTTGAAAATGCAACCAAAGTCTTTGTAATATACAGCACATCCACATGGGAAATGCTATCTCAGTCAGAACATTATTATGAAAAGGGAAACTTGTTACTTGGTTTGCTCACTTTGAAGACCAGAATCTTTACTACAGTAGGTCCGTTTGGTCCAGATTATCTGACTATCTATCTATCTATCTATCTATCTATCTATCTATCTACCTACCTACCTAGGTACCTGTCCACCCATTCATCTTTTCATCACAATACCTAAAGGGGACTTTAGAAGATAGTAAAATGATTTTAAATAAACGAACGCTTTGAACAATTGACAGATGAGAAAACTGAGGTTCCAAGAAGGCAGGTGACTTTCCCAGGGTAACATATGTACAATAGTATCTGGTGGAAGCTGCACCCGATCCTAAACTTTGAGTCTTTAAATCCAGCATTTGTTTCCTACTGTGCTGTCAGTCCTGAAATAGCTGCTCAACTTTTCCCCTCTGACATCCCCAATTAGGATACCACAAGTGACCTTTATTAAGAAAAGTCTTCTAAGGTCAAGAAGAGAGAACATGTGGGAGAGGGTGAATTATGGAGCTGGATCTGGAAAGAACTCAGTAGTGTGACTGTGCTGTTCATATTATTGTCAGCTATAATTCAACAAGAGCTCTTACAGAGACAACCTCCTTAATTTAGGAGAGAGGAAATTTAAAGTTTTTTCCCAAGTACTATGTCCATAAATGGTTAGATTATATGAGACCCTTTGCTTTGGTATGTTTATAGTTAGCTTGGGCCAATATACAAGGTCGAAGTACTTCTTTCGGAAAATAAAATTAAGTATGTTACGGTAAATTAGTGTGCAGAAGTAAACTCAGTAGTGAATGAGTACTTCCTGACCATGAGGGGACTGTGTAGGGCAGCAGAGGGGAATGACCATCTGACCTTAAAAGGAAGAGCTGGCAGGGAGAACGCATGCACCTTACAGGACGTCACCGTCTTCTCCACAGTTGTCCCACACTGGGTTACAAGCCACAGTTAACGTCTGTCCCTAAGTGACCATAGATAGTTTTCAGTTTAATTGTAAACTACTCTGACAATTGAGAAAATTTCACAGTTTTACAACTTAATCAAGTGGTTTGGCTTTCAATCATTATTATTTTTTTATAGGCACTTGACAGAGTAAACACATGGTTACAAAGGGTTTTAAGTTTATTTGCTTCACATAGTGACAAACAACAACAACAACAACAACAACAACTCACCAAAAACCCAATCCACAATGTTGATTTTTTTCTTGGAGCTGCAGCCTTCACAAGGCCAGCCCCCAAACCTGTTTGTTTATGGTAAAGAAGGCGCTTGTAGCCAACTGTTTTCCTACTGACACTGTATTATTGTTTTAGTCACTAACGTCCTTTCCCTTCCTCATGTTAAAATTGCTATGCAGCCCATATCATTTAGCATTTATTATAAAGAAATAAAGTCACCTGTCTGGGAGAATTATGAAGCCCTTTGGAATCACTGGCTCCAACCTGGAGGTTTCAAAACCAGATTTGAGAATCTTCTTGATAAAATGTAGAAGATCGGGCTTAATGACCTTCAGTTTTTCACACTCAGCCTCTTTTTTTTTCTTCAAAAAAATGTTTTGATTTTAGACATAGAGGAAGGAAGAGAGAGAGAGAGAACAGTGATTAGTTGTCTCCCGTATGCACCCCAACCGGGGATTGAGCCAGAAACTTGGGTATATACTCTGATCAGGAATCAAACCCCTGACCTTTTCATGTACGGGATGACTCTCGGCCTCTTTATAAAGCTTTTGGACAAATTTCAATCTTACCCCTGTCGTCTCTAAAATATATATTTTTAATTTTTTTTTCATCTTCACCAGAGGACATTTTTCCCACGTTGCTTTTAGAGACAGAAGAAGGGAGAGAGAAAGAACCATGGATGTAAGAGACTAGCATGGATTGGCTGCCCCTGCACGTGCCTGAACCGGGGATTGTATGTGCCCACACCTGGACTAGGAATAAACCTACGGCGTTTTGGTTATGGGATGATGCTCCAGCCAACTGAGCCACACCAGCCAGGCCTCCAAAGTACTTTTTGGAAAAGAGAATTTCTTCTCCATAATAAAAGGTACTACTGTGCTCAGCTCCAAGCTGCAAGAAAATGGCGAGCTAATTTTTTTAGGGAAAATATTATTTTTTTTAAGGTCAGTGTTAACATAATAAGTTTAAAGTCATGGAAATTTTGCTAAAAAGCATGTCCTGAGGTTTGATGCGTTTCTAATAGCCTTGCCTGGAGGAGAGAGCCTGCTGCAGCCTGCAGACGCTGTTCATGCAGCTCATTGAAATCGCAGTGACCTCGCTCCAACCTGGGAGCCACTGGAGCAGCCCCAAGAAGACCATATGAAAAGCAACAAACTCATGGTAACATGAAGTTAGTTATTCTATTCAACATGTTAAAATGAATAAGGAATATTTTTCATGCACTTTAGTTTCCTGTTCCATCTACAAATAGAACATCATCCTGCATAGTCTAGTGAATTTGTCTTTTGTGAAACATGTACAGAAAAATGCTTTGTGGTCTCAAGTGCATACTCCCACTTTGTGCCCTGTCCCCTCGGGACTGCAGGACGGGTAAAGGGAAGGCACAAATGTTCATCCAGCCAACACAGTGAAAGGTACTCTCTTTTAGGGTTGGAAAAAATCACTCTGCTTTCCAAGGGTTCAAGAAGTCCTGATGTGAGAAAAGGGAGAAAGCTGGGAAGCTCCAGCTTGGTGGCAGCCTGGGCCATGACTTCTTCCCTAGCCTCAATTCTCCTGGAGGGCAGGGCAGGCCTTGGCAGGTCTGGGCACTGCTCCTTGCCTCACTGGGCAGAACATCTGACCATGTGGCCAGCTGCCCTTTGGACGTGATTTAAGGGGAGACTCCCCAAGGGTAAAAACTCCAATTAAAAACTCCCTGGCTGACAGCAAGCCCCAAATAGGCTCAGCACAGCAGAGTGGTGGGTGTTGGGTTCTCACATTTCTGAGCAGCCTGACACAGGCCAGTTTTTTGCTAGGCACTAGGGATATTCAAATGACCTGAGGAGGCAGGGAGCCATTACTCAAGGCTGTGTGTTTCTAGCAGGAAGCACATGTGGTGACTAAACCTTAGTTTTTGTCCCGAAGGAGAAGAGCCCCTGGAAAAGACAGGAAATAAACCTACCTTCAGTATTCCACGCTAAAGGCAAGGATGTGAGCGAGCACTGGGCATCACAGGGACCAGGGAGGAGTGGCCTCTCCCTTCTTTACCTGTGAGGAGATCCTTCACAGATGTGAGGGTCTAAGCACTGTAAGGAAATTTGCAATAAGAGACTAGACTGATACTGATCATCTTTCATCCTGTAAGGGCTTTCAGTTATTTGATTCATGGGGAATTTCATAAAGAAGTATGTAGACAGACGGTTCACATCCATTTGTTTCAACTGGATGACTAGCTATACTCAATTTGACACTGGGTAAGTTTTTTCTCCCTGGGTTTCAAATTTTAAAGTTTCGAACTAGAAAATAAGCCTTGTATTGAAATGGCTGGTAATGGGATCCAAAGGAGCTGTGACTGCGCAAAAGTGAGAGGAGGGGGGTGTTTGGGAGTAAAGAAGGTGATGTCTAAGGGGTGGGCCGAGCAAGGCAGGACACTAACAGGTCTGCGTCGGATTCCGTGTGGGTGAGGACTTAACGGCTCTGTCTGAGTCTTAGGGAGAGATGTGCATAAGGAAAAGTAGAAGCCAAGTTTGGGGACAGTAGGAAGATCAGTTTCCCAGAGGTGGATGGTCATTGTAGACCATCACAAAGCCAAGACTGGCGAGGGAGATTAGAATCATGTCATGGAGGGTTTTAAGGAAGATGGAAGGATTTGGGATTTTATTCTGTAGGCACAATGAAGCCATCAAATGTTTTTGAAAGGTCAAGAGATATACCCAAGGAAAATTTTAATAAGCTTAACTTAATAGAGGAGCTTAATATGCACTTGTCTGGGAACAAATTAGGAGGGAGATGAGCTAGAAGCCTACAACAACTGTCTGGGCACGGGACAGTAAGGACGCAGTGAAGTGATGGTGAGAGGAGTGTAGAGCAACACAGTTAGGAAGAATCATCAAAGTAAGACCCTTCAGCAGGTATTTGCCGAGCATCTGCCATGTGCTAAGCATAATATTAGGAGCCAGGGGATACAAATCTGGAGCTCTTTTCTCTCCTTTGTCCTGTGGTGGCAGTGCAGAGGGACCCAGATGCACAAAGAGAACAGCAAGATGGGAGCCCTGGGAAGAGGGTGCCTGGGCTCTGGTCAGCTCCTGCTGGGTGTTGAGTAACTTTGCAGGACCAGAGGAGACAGGCTGGGAAGACAAGGCCAGGGAGAAAAGGGCAGGGCACGCAGATTTCAGAGACTGGGGAGGCCAGGCCAGCAAGGACAGGGATAATCCTATGGAACCCCTCAGCTGCTGCTCTGGGGCGCAATCAGGCCATTTCAAGATGGGGAGGCACTGAGTGCATGGTGGCTTACAGTTGCTGTTGTCACCAGCTACTAGAAAATCTTTAAAGCAAATATGCACATGTTCACACAGCCATGCACACACATTTATCCCTAAAATGAACAGAACTTCTTTCTTGCAAAGGCCTAATGCCCACAGAAGGGTCTCTGTCCTTGGTTCACGTGGAGAATAACAGATTGGGATTCTCCTCCTGCAAGAGCTGCGTGTCCACCTTGGAATGCAAAGCCATAGATCAGGCTGGACCCACGCTGGTGTTTCCTTTTCTGAACATTTGACACCATTCAGGCTTTACTTACGGGGAATCGTGTGGCTGTCTTGCTCTTCACGAGGCTTCAAGATAGTGTGACTGTGTTCCTCGAGATCGTTTCTTCTCTCTGTTAATTCACAAGGCAACATGTGCCACCCTGGGAAACGACGTGAGAAAGACTTCAAAAACCACAGGTGCCCAAAGAATGGTGGAAGTCTGGAGCCAAGCCAACTCAGAAGAATGGCCATGGTGTCAGGTACCAGATGAGAATGAAATCAACCTCCCAGGCCCTGCATGCTATCTCTGAAGCCATGGAGTAGGGGCCTCTGGCTCCCCCAAACAGGAACCCTTTGCCAAGTAAGAACTGTCCATGTCAGAGGCTGCAAGGTGCTTTTTCCAACCACAAAACAAGAGGCTATAAGATCAGTGTCACAAGTCAGAGCCTGGGGCCAGAGCAAGCCCTACTTCTGTGACACTGGGCTTGGGCACTGTGAGTGCTCTAAGCCCTGGAGAGCTCCCTTGGCTAAATCTTGTTACCTCCTGTCGCTGCAGCTGTGTCCAAGCACCACAGGTCCCCTGGAGAAATTAACAGTGGTTGGAGAGGAACCTCGTTCTTCAGGGAAGCTGGGGCCATTCTGGGAACCAAAGATGAAGAAATAGGGGAGAGTATGTAGTAAGAGACAGACAGTTTGTTTGGGTTCTGGTGTCTGGGGCAGTGCCTGGCCCCAGATGTGAACTCTGTGGAGCTGTCTCCTGTGCACTAGAAGGAGAACTCTCCCAAGCTGAAAGCTTCAACAGTCTGTGCTGAATGTAGCTCTGAATCAGCCATCTGGTGGTTCTCTCCCAAGTGCATACTCTAGTACCCATTTGGGAGACAGCCTGAGGGAGTCCTCTCTTTCTAGGAACCAGGTAATGTGATATTTGGGTTTCAGATGAATATCAATGAAAAGACCGTACTAAGTACCTGCCTTTGCCCTTACTGGGCTCCACTGCACTGAGAACACCCACGTGTCCATTAACTCATCTACCGGGAGCAGACTATGCCCTCCTTCCCTTGGTCCATGGCCTCTCCACTGGGGAGCAGATGGTCAATCAAGTAGCAGGTAGGTCAAACCACAGAAAATTATCATTTTGTAAGTTAAAAGCTACAAAATTGCTGAAAATTACTGTTATGTTGACCATTTGGGGGCCTGTAAAATAGCTCTTCCACGTCATTCTAATGTTTTCTAGCATTCTATGCCCAGGTCTATGCTAGGTACTGTGGGGTGCACAACGGATGTCCTTTACACCCCTGTCTGCAGGAGTTTCCACTCTACCGGGAGTCAGCACACTACGGCCCACAGCCAAATCTGGCCCACTACCTCTTTCCGTAAGGTTTTACTGGAACCCAGCTATGCTCACTTCTTTACTTATTGTCTATGACAGCTTTCATGCCACTGGTGTTGAGCGATTGAACAAAAGCTGTGCCGTCCGCATGGCTTAACTACTTCTTATGTGGCCTTTCACACAAAAGCTTGCCGACCCCTAAATTACATGGCGGTAAGAGACAGGAATCACTCACAAACACAGCCATTTTTCTTGCTGTTCTGTAACACCTCTCCTTTCCTGCCTCATTTTTCTCACCTTCGTCACTATTCTTTTTGCTCCCTCACTTGTCTGGATTTCCAGTCTCCCTTTTTATCGGTCTCTTCCACTCTTCTTGGTTGTTCCTGGTCTGTTTGCTTTTAAAAAATTTTTAAGTTTAAATTTTATTTTTTTCAATTACACTTTATACTCAATATTATTAGCTGTAGTGTCAGGTGTACAGGATGGCGGTTAGACAATCATGCACTTTATTAAGTGGTCCCTTCATATTCTAGTATATTCTCAGATATTCTATCTGAGAGCACACACAGTTATCACAATATTACTGACTACATTCCCTGCACTCTACTTTACATTGCCATAGCTATGCTGCAACTATCCATTCATGCTTCTTAATTCCTTCTCCTTTCTCACCTTTCCCCACACCCACCTCCCTTCTGGGTGTGTGAGTCCACGAGTCTGTTCTCTGGTCTTTTCTTCTGTGTTCTCGTTCTTTCTACTCTGTTCATTTTCCTCCCTTTCCTCACCTGCTTCTGCTCCTTGCCCATCTCCTCCCACCTCTCACTTCTTCTTTTCCTACTTCTTTCCTTTCTCCTTCTCAGCGGTGCGTCCTCCTCTTACCATTGAGGGCAGCCTTTTCTTGCTCCAGCACAGTTCTGTGTTGATTTCCCTGTCTGGATGTCCTCAGCCCACAGGGCAGGGTGGATACTTAGCTGGTAAGGCAAGGGAGCAGGAAAGAATCAGTGCAGGTTAAGTTGGCTGGCTGCTGCCATGAGTGGTCAGTGTCAAATATTTTGAAAATTACCCCTGCCATGAGATCGTCTGCCAGAAAGCTCAGAGTTGAGAAATACTGTCTAGAGACCTTTCTCTCGAGGACTTCATTAGTCCCTGTTTATGGGCTCAGCCACTTCAGTTTTAATGAGGCTCTTACTGTTTTTAATAGTGAGGCAGTGTCTAGAATTCAGAAATTAAGTCCATTCAAAGTTAGGATGGGTGTGTATGCTGGGTGGTGTGTTTCTTCCCACAAAATAATGTGTTTTGAATCTAAGACACTTGTGGTCAAATGTTTCTCAGAAGCATGAACCAATACTTGCTAAAGACTTCCTTATGCAATGGTGTAGAGGAAAAAGTCAAAAACTGAGCAGTTTGCAGTCACTTTTAAGTAATTAGCAAAGGTTTACCCAACATGCTCACATCACTCGTCATTGATGCCAGAGTGGCTGGAGGTCTCACAACACAGGGCTGCCAACCACAAAGCCCACAGCTGAGGAGAGGGGAAAGGCCCAGCACCCAGCAGCCTCAGACTTTACCTAGCCTTAGAGAATGCTGCCTAAAACATTTCAGGGACAAAGACTTGGTTGAATTGACCTCGAATATGAACTTATTCACTCTAATTACTTTTCTTGCCCGTTTAAACATTTTTGTTCAACCCTCGCTCCCTTTTCTCAGCACTATGGTAATATAGCAATTCTTATTTCTGCATAAAATGTTTTTGAAACTTTTGGGCAAATCACTTAGTCATTGTATTTGACATAAAAGCCATCAACTTGGTATGGAAAAAAGGAGAAAAGGGTTTAGCTACACAATGTGTAATAGACATTTTTGGTTTACCCCACAGCTTCTATTGTGTTCTTGCTATTAGCTTTCATTTCATTTTGGAGATCCATTCGGTTCTATGGAATCTGATTCCAGGGGTAAAACATATGACTCAGAGCAGCATATTTGACTCCCTGTTCATTGTGATTGGTTCTGAGTAGACATGTGACTAAGCGGATGCAATCAGAGAACATCTCAAACATTTTGCTAGGAATTCCATAACAAATACGTTTTCTCCTTCATGTGAGATGTGAATTTGCAAGCATATAGCCCAGGGAGCTGTTTACACTCGCCTTGGAACCACCAAGGGCGTTAGGCAAGGACTAGACAAAAAGAAACTAGATACTTAGTGACTTTATTTTCTTTTTCAATTTTATTTTGTATTGGCTTCAGGTGTATAGCTTAGTGGTTAGACAGTCATATACTTTACAAAGCGTTCCCTGATATTTCTCGTACCCACCTGGTAGCACACGTAGTTATTACAAGATTATTGACTGCATTCCTCATACTGTACTTTACGTCCCATGACTATTCTGTAACTACCAATCTCTGCTTCTCAATCCCTTCACCACTTTTACCCAGTTCCCCAATATCCCACCCTGCTGTGGCAACCACCAGTTCACTCTGTAAGACAGAGTGATTGTCTTTTTCAGGGTGAAAAAGACACCTGATGCATTAACTTGATGCACGAACTATGTTGATGGTCCCTTCCAAGGATTTCTGGGGAAGTGTTGAAATCTGAGTAAATCTCGGTGGGGCTCAGGTCGTAGGGCACGGATGCTGGTGAACATGTGGACGAGCAGCCTTCGAGCTGGCACCGCAGGGCCTGGCAGCTCTGCAGCCTCTATAAACTCCCTCCGGACAGTGTATCCTAGGAAAATGTGACATTTGACATCCCTTTCAGATGCTAAATGCACTTATTAGAGCAATATGTATCTTGCATGTGGTCAGCTCTGAAATAGCAGCCGTTGTAAACATTTGTGATGTTAACGTAACCCAAATAGGTAGTGGTTACTGTCTCACTGCTCTACTCTTGAAAACATGTATTAATGAATTAAGCATATACTTTAGTGGGACACCCTATAATGGGAAGCCATGGAAAAAGGAAAAAGCATTATGCTAAGCGAAATGAGCCAGACGGTGAAAGACAAATACCATATGATCTCACCTTTAACAGGAACCTAAACAACAAAACAAGCAAACGAGCAAAATATAACCAAAGACACTGAAATAGAGAACAGGCCGACAGTGACCAGGGGAGAGTGGAGGGACTTTCAGGGGAAAAGGGGAAGGGTTTGCAGGAACAAGTATAAAGGACACATGGACAAAACCTAGGGTGGGTAGAAATGGGAAGGAGGTGGGGAGAACTCGGCGGGTGGGCTGGGATGGGAGTAAAAGACAGAAAACTGTACTTAAACAACAATTAAAATAAAATAAAATAAAAAAGAAAAAGTGACTGTTGACTAACGGTAACCTAGAAATTAGTGCTGAATTGAGAGGAGACAGTCTGTATCTGATGTATATTTTTAATAAGAGAAACCCTGGCCCACGGAGGCCTGCGTGCTCTGAGAGAATGTGTTGAGCCGGCCTTGTTTTCTTTCGCCTGGTCCCCGGGACAAGGTGCCCCTCCCACAAGCCCTTGCCAAGCCCTTATGCGTGTTGAGTCAAAACATTTTGAATATGAGCTCATCACATGTGAAGAGGCTTTAAACAATAGCTTAACATGTAAATGTACTGTGGGCTCTTTTGGTCAATGTTTCAAGTTCAAATTTCCTGGAGTTTGGAAAACTGCATGTCGTTTGTACAGCATATCTCAGCATTCCCACCAGGGACTGAAGCGGGGCTGCTATTCCTGCTGCAGACTAAACACAGGTCCATTGGGAGGAGCCATGGAGATAGAGTATCTATAGCTTTCAGCATTGTCTGTTGAACTGACTCACTTGTGCATGTACTTATAGGTTATATACAAGGGAGCACTGTATATGATTTGGTGGTCAAAATAAGAATTAATATTCATTAAAACCACCGCAGCTGGCCAACTTTGCTGTCAGCTACAAATCAAGTCGATGTAAACATCTGAAAAAAGAAGTAGATTCAGGAACTGTCTTTTTTTTTTTTCCATGGGGGAAAGGGGATTCTAGAAGGGAATCAGGGTTCTTTTAGGACTTAGGGCCAGGGGATACTAGATGAGACTGTATGAAGAAGACAAAAGTGGCTTGGGAAGAGAGTGGGGGAGATGAATGGTGAACGGGTGAAACTTAACTGCTTTACTATGTCCTAGACTGAACATCAGCACTTACTTGGCAGTCCCTCCTTTTTCCTCCGTTCTAGGAGAAAGAAACAGCCAGCATTAGATGAACATACCTCTTCCTGCCATGTTAGACAGTTTTATAAATCATAATAAAATCTCAGACTTAAGTGATTGAAGGGCAGACCAGGTTAGTGAATGACCTGAGATACTGAAAATTATGCAAAAGATGCATGGTTATAACTAATGCGAATATTTAAGGACATAAACTAGTGGCTAAGCAAGTGTCCTCAGCACGCCCAGGTTCAGGTCTTCAGTGGTTTGCTTTGATGAACTGAGAAATGCCTTTTGTATTTGCATATTTCTTGTTGGTAAGCAAATATTTAGTGTTACAATATCTGAAAACGGCTTATCTTCCTAAGTAGTTTAGGATCCCTCTTATTTACGTTATTGCTGACAACTAAAGAGTATGTCATAAAACCTTTTGTTGGTGCAAACGTTAGACCACCTTGGATCCGGCTGAAGCTTAGCATATTATCGAGGATGAGATCAAGTGGACCTTTGCCTGGATTTTGTGCTGGGAAGTTGCTGAGCCTCTGCTGAAGACTATTTAAGGGAAGGAGCAAAGCAGAGTCAAACCATTTAATAACTGTTTATTGAGTCTTTCTCTGTCCTGCCCAAACAGAACTGGATGTGGTAAATTGGGATAATATGAATACAGTGGCTAAATACGAAGACAAACAAACAATACCCGCACACTCTACAGACCACACTTGAGCCACAAGCGCCTCTTCACTGCTCACATCTCTTAGCCAAAAGGCCAACAAAGGGTAAAAGACAGTGGTTTGAATTTCCCTTCCTGTCCCTCAGCCTGCCCAAACTCTGGGAATCAGGAGTAGACAGTAGGAGGTAGTAAGAAGAGAAACAAAATCTGAATAACTGCAGAGCAAATGGCTTTGGGGTGAATTCTAAAGCTGAGCACAGGAAAAGGAGATCATTAAAATGTTTTTGTTTCATCGGTGTGTATGAGCCTTTATTTGAATCCCACTTCTTTTTCAAATACCATCTATTCTCTCTATGCATGAATTTCTCTGCTCCTAATTTCTTCCACATCCTGAAGGAGCCCCATGTTCATCTCTGAACATTATTTTCACTTGAAGTTCAATGCTTTTTCTTCAACTTTGCTAAAATAGCAGCCACTTAGGAATTTCTTTATGTCCTCTTTTCCAGTTTCTTTTTTCTCCCCTTTTTTGGCCAACTCTTGAGAAGTCAGTCTAACTTTAAAATTCAGAGCTCCATTTCCTCCCTGTCTCCCCCATTTCTCGTTGTCGTAGTTCAAATTTCGGTCTACTGCTCTGGGCCATTCTCTTTCTCTGTGTATTCAGAGGCTTGATTTTTCATCATCCTCTGAAAAGCTCTCTCACCTGAATGCAGCACTACACCAATGAAGTGGGAGAATATGTCATAAAACAGAAAGAGTTTGGTCACCTGGTGCTAGCAGAGCCAAAGGCCAGACACTGAGAATTGCAGCAGAGAGAGATTGGCTATTTTATTATGAATGGAGACACCCAGGGGAATGGGAAGCTAATTTCAAAACCCTCAATGCTTCGATGACATGGAGGTTAATAAAGGCCAGATAATAAAGGGCAAAATTACAAGACACAGTGGTTTAAAAGTTGGGGCTGTGCTGGGAGCTGTTTGGTCAGAGGTGAGATAAGGCTCATAAACCGTTTCTTCAGGTCTCGAGGACAGCCCTGAGGTCTGCTCTGGCATCCCTCCCACTGGTTTCATGGAAACGTAGCTGGAAGGGGGGTGGGGGGTTTTCCACCTTAGGGCTCAGGACCTGAAACATAACTAGGTCAAGATGTTACCTGTAGCTTACCAGAAACCCATACCTTGTCACCCTTAGGGCGTGGCTATTGTTTCTGGCTACTGTAGGGAGTTCAAGACTACTAAGATAAAGGGCTAAGCTTACATGCTATGAAGAAACTGAATAGCGAGCTGGGGCTTTATATTAAGTCAAAATCATACATTACATCAGGACCCTCAGTTTCAGGTAGAGGGCAAGTAGGGCCACAATTTTGGGTGAGGACAAGAAATCTTGACTCATCCACAGAACGTCAACAACATACAAACCCAGATTCAGAGAATCTGGCTAGCAGGTAGGGCAAGTCAGGGAGGGAAGATCTTCCCACCACACCTCCCTCCAGCTTCTTGGCGCTCCCCTCCTCCACTGCCCAGGGCCTCTGAGGGTCCTGGGTGGCCCCACTGCCACTTCTGTTGTTGAGAATGCAACACAGAGAGCAATCCCCTTGTTGCCTCTGGCACATATATCAAGGATATTGCCCCGTGGGTTTCTGCTTTCCTAGAAACTACTGCTCTGGATGCCAAGGAAGTGCAGTACTTTGCCACTGGAAAATGGATTGTTTTAAAAGGGAAATAGCCAAGATTTTGATTCTATCAGGTCCGTTTAAGAAACCCTCTAGGTGGGTTTGTAGTTGGTGGCATTAGCTGGCAAATAGGCCAGCTGGTGACCACATTCACCGTAAGCTCAGTTTCAACTTAACTCTCCGAGCAGCTGGCTTCCTCCCACACCCCATTCTCCATCACCTTCCCATGCCCCTCTTATTTAACAGTCCAGAGTTTCTGTTGGCTGTGGGTGAGGAGCACAGTGCAGGGACCAGGAGAGTGGGACACCTGGGGAAGAGAAGGACTCTGGGATAGGTGGAGTTGATAACTCAGGAATCAACTTTCATTTCTAATCCTGCTGCTGCCACCGACTGACATTTATTTGATATTTCCCACATGCCAGGAACTTGATATACTTTATCTGCAGTCCTTCCAACAACCTTAAACCAGAGATATTTTTCTCTTCTTTTTTAAATGCTATTCCATGGTCTGACAAATTAAAACACAATGCTCCAAAGCTAATAAGAGGCAAAGATCCATGAAGATGTATGACCGTAAACCTGACCCCTTTTCTCTACACCCGTGTCTCTCCAAGGATCAGGAACTGACCTGCGGTATACAGAACCCTCTTCAATTGTGGGACGGCGTATGACAACTTTTAGCCTGATGTTACACATAGTTCCATCTGATTATTCAGACATAAGCTCTCACTTCCCTTCGCAGGCACAAAAGGTCATCCATGCAGCCCAAAACAACATTGTAAGCTCCTATCTAATTTCCTGTCTGTATATCTTCCAGTGATTATGGCTCACCCCTCTAGGTTTTTCACTGATATCTATGTTTTGTTGATTTTTTCTCCAGATGCATTGGGGGCACGTGTCCAAATCAAATATCATTTATTTCCTGCCTCTTATTTTGAAGTCCCCTTTGTCCTTTACTCTCTATGGGGTTTATGTTATATTCCAATTAGTATCTTACAAATCTAGGCAGCAAGGTATTAATTGTCCATCCATGTCACTAGACAATAAGCTCAAGGCCTTCAATTCTGCATGTTATTTAATCTTGAACTACTCAAGATTAGACCCTGACCATAGGTAATATTTGGAATCAACCACTGAACACCATATCTGATCTTTACCTTAAACATCGAATTCACCCCACTCATCTTCACCAGCCTCCCAGACCACTAATCAGGGCACAATTGTCTGTAGCTCACGTGTAAAAGTCAAGGCCAGCATGATGGTAAAGCTTGTCCAGGCTCATGCAATGATATAACCATGAGCAGAACAAAAAGCTTTTGTGTCATAATTATAAAAGATCAAAACCATTCATGCTTCACATGTACGTTATAAAAACAATTGACTATTATTTATTAAATTGCACTTTACTTGTTGGCAGAAAAAACAGATTTCAGGTTTTTATTTATAATGAATTATGTTCACCTTGGTGTGGCTCTGGGCATCATGCTGACATCGGCGAAGCATGTTTTCAACTTCTGGGCCTTCCACTTTTAATTTCTGATCTGGAGTTCGGTTTCTACCACCTTATTTGTCTGGTGGGTCTACCCTCCCACTGCCAACTCCTTCTAGGTCTCAGTTTTGAAGTTCTGGGCATTTGATGTTTCTCTGATCACATTCTGACTATGAAGGTCCTTTGTCCCTCAGGGCATAGGTCCAGCTTTAAGTGGATTCTCAGTCCAGGACATCCAGTCTCACAGTCTTTAACAGAGGACAAAGCTTTTCATTCCTACATCCTACTTCAGATGCTGGCATGTGCTCGAGAGAGGAGATATTTTAATTTAAAGTCACATGGAGAGGTGAGTGACAGATGGCATATCTGCTCCTATGACAGTTTTAATGAGCACAGGAGGGTGGGGACATGAGTGTCTGTGGGGACATGAGTGTCTGTGGGGACATGAGTGTCTGAGGAGCCAGTGCAGAAGGGAAGCCCCTGAGAGAGTGGACAGGGGATTTGGGCAGGAGCCTGGGAATGCTTGGTTCAGAACTAGTGTCACGAGGAGGTGACTTCACCATTGCCCTTCGGTGGACCCCTCTGTGGGCTGCCACCTTTTACACTGGTCACTCACTCTTCTCCCAAATTCTTGGTTTTGACCAAAAAAAAAAAAAAAACCCACCAAAAAACAAAAAACAAGTTAATTATTCATTGCCAGAGAGGATGTGGAGAAATAGATAGTAGAAATTAATGCGTCTGTTGAAAAAATTTGCAGTTTTGGCCCAGAGTCATAAAATGTTCACGCCCTTTGAATCGATGATCCCTTTTCTGGGAATATAGCCTAAGGGAAGGATCCCATATGTAACTGCACACTGTGGGGTGCAAAGATATATTTCTTAGTGTTGTTTTAATTTCTGATGCTGTACTAGCAGTAAGTCGAATTTCATTTTGGGGGGCTCCTCTCTACCCTCCCCCACTTCTATTAGTCAAGAATACCAGGAGCTTATTTACCCCAAAGAGGGGCAAGAAGAGAGAATCTATCCAGTCCACAGTTGATCCTCCAGTTTCAGTTACTGTGGCTTCTGTCCCTACCACCTACTCCACTATTGAAAACAGTCCAGGACATCCATGTCCACTGTCCTACTGAAGTCCCTGTTAGTTCCGGCACAGCCCTCCAGATTTCTTTGAAGCACAACAATCCCATGCCTCAGGGCTGAGCTTATTAACAGTCTCCACATTCATACTTTGGCTCCCAAGGTTCCAGCTCAGAGGACCGTGTTGCCGGGTTCAGTGATCCTTCCCAGAATAAGAGCACAGCACCAGGGTGGCTGGGTCCAGAGGAGCTTCCAGCCTCAGCTGCAGAGTAAGTGCAAACGTCCACCATGTTAGTTGTTGACTACCAGCCTGAGTTTCCCTTTCAACCAGTCTTCGCCTCTAGGATCACATTACCTTTCCCGGCTGCAAGACCTTGGGAGGTCACACTAGTTCACCCCTCTAGGCTTCTCTAATTGTGAATTGTGGGGAGTAGGTTTTAGATATTAATTTCTTCTCTACTATAGGCCTATGATGGCTCTCAGAGGGTGACAGTATTAAAAGAGTTCTATGACACCCGAACCCCTGGATAATGGATAGTTATTTCCCCATTGTTGTAAAATGAAGACAATCGCTCAGTGGTATTTTTATTGAACAAAAACCATCAGCTTCTCTATTTTAAAAACAAAAAATAAAACCCATAGCCCTGGCTTGGGAGCTCAGTTGGTTGGTGTTGTCCTGATATGCCAAGGTTGTGTGTTCAATCTCCAGTCAGGGCACATACAAGAATCAACCAATGAATGCATAAATAAGTGGAATGACAAAAATCAATGTCTCTCTTTCTCTGTCTCTCAAATCAATAAATAAAAACATTAAAAATAAATACAATACGTATATGTGCATGAAGCTTTTCATTGCATAATTCTTATAAAAGTCAAATAGAAGAATCTAAAGCTACAACATCAGAGGACTTGTAAAGTAAATTAGGCATGTGCTTAATGCCACAATGTCTAGCTATTGAAACTATAATTATGAAGATTATGAGAAAACATAAATTCTTCCCCTCCTATTTTCCAAAGTTTCTTTTAATTTGTCAAGTTAAAAGGAATGAAAGACTTATAATTAACCATTGACAGGAAGCTATTGTCAATAGGACTTGCCGATGATCCATTTGGGAAAATGAGGGACAGAGGACTTGAAGATAACTTCTAAATGTTTGAGTGTTAAATGTTAAATGTTAAACAGCAGGGTGACTATTGGTGCTGTTTATTGAGAAGGAGGAGGCAAATTTGGGGATTGAAAAACCAAGAGCTTTGTTAGTCTGTACTAAATTTGAGATGCCTCTTAGATCTCTATGTAGCGATATGGAGCAGGCAATGGGATATAGGAACTGGAGTTCAGAGGAGAGGTCAGTTATACCAAGATTAAAAATATTAAATTCCAGAGTTATCAGTAGGTAGATGAGATTTAGAGAGGTAGGATTGGATGAGCTCACTCGGGAGTAGGGTACAGATGGACAGTATAAAAAGATCGAAGAGAGAGTCTTCAGTCATCCCAACAGTTAGGGACCAGATGGAGAAACGGAGACCAGTAAAAAAACAACAACTTGAGGCAATGTAGCCAGTTAGGTAGAAGGAAAAGGGAAGGAAGTGGCATCGTGGAGACTGGGAGAGAAGAGGAAGTGGTTAACTATATCAAGTGCTATTGGGAAGTTGACTAAGATAAAGACACAGAAGTGACCTTTGGATTGGCTAAGAAGGTTGGTCATGACCTTAAAATGGGCAGATTCAATGACATGGAGAGGAGGAAGGCGTGACTGGAACTGGCTGAGAAAAGACTAAGAAATGAGAAAGTAGAGCAGTGACTGTAGGCGACTTTTTCAGGAAGTCATGCTATAACAGGGCCGAGAAATTGAATTGTGTCTGGAGGGTCATATGAGGTCAAGGATTTTTCTTTTTTTAAAGGAAGTCCTAGGACATGTCTGACTGCTCATGGACTGATCCAGGAAGGGGGGCAGGAATTGGTCATGTAGGGGAGAGAGAGGCGAATCGCAGGAGAATAGTCTTTGAGAAGGACGAGGGGATAATATTCAGAGCACAAGGGGAGAGACTGGCCTTTAATGAAGCTGGTATGCATGCAGAGCCCTCTGCACATGCACTTGGTATGCATACTAAGTGTTCAGTGAGTAATTGCCACTGTTATTACCAGAGTCTCTCTCCTTGAATAACCAAGGGGAAGAGCTGTTGGTCGGTCTAACTCATTGTTCAAAAGCCAAGCTGTGAATGATTGTGTCAGAGACTGATATGGCCTGGCCAAAGAGAAGAATGAAAAGACAGAGTGGTCCATTCTTCTCTCCTACAAGCGACTCCTATATGATGGAGGCTGATATGTGCTTCGAAAAGGAAAGAGCCTAGTAACTGGCGGATAATTGGTATGACTCTCTTTTGAGTCTGCCATTTTTCTTTTTCACTGGATTGTGTTTGCCTGTTAATGTTCTTCAGAGTTCCTGAGAGCAGCAGCCAGGGCAGTGGGGACTGTGGAGAAAACCACAACTTCCAAACCTCTGCTCTTGTGCAATCAAGATGTAAGCCAATCTAGCTGTTGAGACACATACCCAGAAGTGGTCATTTGACTGGCTCCTGCAGAGAAAATCTTCTCACCAACTGTGCAGCAACCTAAGAGACCCCAAGTTATAGCTGCTATTCTAGAAAATACTGTATTTAAGCCAGAACCTCAGAACTTTATCTACACAGAATGTAATTTTTTATCATCTGGCCTCACTGTTAAGGCAGAATAAGTATGTGTCCCTTGCCAAATAGCCGATGAATAAAAAAAGTCCTTGTCCCCAAAAGCACTGTTAAAAAGAATTTTTACAGAAGAACACAACTTTTTGCTCACTTTCTCACTCAATAAAAATTTAGAATTAAAACTAAAGTGTACCAGGACGGATTCTTAGTTGTATATATCAGAATTTGGCTCTGATAGGATTAGCAGAAAAATAACTTATTAAAAGAATAGTAGAAATTACCCCAATGTCCATTGAAATAGGATGGATAAATAAACTATGATATAGTTGTACACTGAAATATATGACAATAAAAAACCAAATCGTTAATACATATCACAATATAATATATCTCACAGATATAATATTGAGTAAAGGAAGCCAGACATTTTGTACTGAGTATGTACCATGTATTTCCATCTGTATAAAATTCAGAAATAGGCAAAGCAAATCTATAGTGTTAACATCAGGATGGTCATTAATTTTTGGTGGCCACAGGGCTGCAAAGAGACATGTGGAGTGATTCGGGGTGCTGGTCACCCTGTGTGCTCTGTCTGGAAAGTTCATCGAGCTGTAGGGTATTGAGATGTACTCCTTCCTCTGTGCATGTCTTCATGAAAGTCACACAGAAAGGAATGAAAAGGGGGACTAATATTGATCAGTCAAAATATCACCATTAAATGCTGGAGACACAGGTCCTAACACATTCCGTAAATCTGGCACAGAACTTGAATGAGCAAAATGCCATTGAGCGTTAGATGCTGTTTGCCCTTCCGACTCTTTCCTGGAACATGCACTTGACATTCAGTTATACATGCATTTGCTTATTTTCTGTCTCCCCACCTGGAATGTGAGCCTATGGCTGGCACATAGTGCGTACTCAGCAAATTTTTATTGAATGCAGTTGCCTTGTTTTGTAATTGAGCTGAACTCTCCTTCTCACAAATGCATTGTTTTTAGATATGTTAATCTGGTCCATCAGGGTGCAGCCAAGTCTTGCTGTCCCCAGACAAATGTTCTTTCAAATGATTTTCCCAGATTTCTTGTCTGATTCATCAGTATTAAAAATTTTAGTCTTGTCAGGCAACTTTATTTCCCATAATTCCAAGTTCCAGCGGGGGACTTGCCCATTGTGACCCCTCCACACACACAATGGAAACATGCAGTAGCCTCCTGAATAAGCAATTTGAAACAAAAATTGCTGAGGCGAGTTGTGGGGAAGATGGTGAACTCATGAGGGATGAGAATCAGTCCATCAACTGGAGAGTGATGAGGTGATTTCCTTGGTCTAGATGAGATTGCACAAACTCCTGCTATGTTTATTATTTTGCTTTCACCCCCATTAACCCCAAGTCATTCATCTGTGGGGCTTGTGGGGAAATTCATCAGTGGAATCTTGCCCTTCCACTGCCCTTCCTCTTGTTTAGGATGTTTTAGGAAGGATCTGACTGGCCACTCAGATGGAGACTCTCAGGGGATGCGGTACATATCCTACCAGCTTTAAGGCTTGCCTTGCCCCCCTCCAAACAAGGCACATGTGCCCCCGATCTGTGGTAGCCCCTCGAAGCCTGTCCAGGGCAGCAGTGCGCTATGGCTCCCTGAGAGACTCACCAGGACTTTAGGTCCAAAGATGGATACTGTGGTCTTATCTTGGTGAAAGAATGGAGTGCCCTCATCATTTTGTGTAGAATCCTCCCACTTCTACTAAAGCTGCCTCTATCCCTCCCAACAGTGGAGCTCAAAGAATGATTCCACAAGACCATTTTGTAAGATTCGGTCCTACATTTCTCCATTTCATTCCTGATTGGAGGTAGATAGTTTGGGAGGGGATGGCTGACAAAACCCGAAAGGTATTGCTAGCCCTGGCTGGTGTGGCTCAGGGGATTGAGTGCAGACCTATAAATGAAAGGGTGACTGGCCAGGTCCCCAGTTGGGGGCGTGCAAGAGGTAACTAATCCATGTATCTTTCTCACATTGATGTTTCTTTCCCTCTCTTTCCCCCTCACTTCCTCGCTCTCTAAAAATAAATGAATAAATAATATTTTTTAAAAAGGTATCTCTATTATTAGTTGAGAAAACAGAAAGAACAAACAAACAAAAACCTGTGATCATTCCTTCCACCACTCTCCTTTGCCTGTTCGCCTCTCTACTGCTTCCGTATGGTGATGTCTCCATCTCTATTTCTAGCTCTGTCTTCTCCCTCCGGCAGCCAAACTACATTTCCAGCTGCCCGATGGACATTTTACTGGAATTTACTAATGGCATCTCAAGCTCAACATGGCTAAAAGCAAATTAGTAATCTTTTATCCTACACCAAGTTTTTCTTCTGGTTTCTGTATTTGGGTTAGTAACAGTATAATTCTTCCCTTCACCCAGGCTCCAAATCAAGGACCTCCATGGGCAACTGTTTACCAAGTGTTGCCAATCTGATGCCTCTTTTCCATCACCATCATCCCCTTTCTAATTCAGAATCTCATGCTTCCCACCCATCTTGGCCTCCTTCACAAGCAGTCGAGTGTAGTGATTAAGAGCAGGTAAGCATACTGCCTCTATTGCTTATTAACTGTATGACTTCAGGCAAGTGGCTTAGTTTCCTTTTCTATAAAGTGGAATACTAATACCTCTTGCTATGAGAATTCAACCAGATTATGTATATAATGTGGCCCCAGTGAAGTACTCAGTAACATTAGTGATTATTACTAATTCAGTAACATTAGTGATTATTACTCATTAGTGATTATTACTCAATTCATTTTACTCACCACTGCTAGGTTTTACCTTCGACAGGCAGCTCTGACCATGTTTTAAAGACTTGCAGTGCTCCCACCCAGTATCTACCTAACACCTGATATTCCCATTCTGGCATTCCAGGTTTTCCATGAAGTACTTGTCCAGTCTCCTGGACTGTTTCCTGCCTTCCATTTACCCTGAGCTCCACTCAGTGAACCTCCTCCTCCTCCTTCCCACGCCCTCTCAATGTTACAGCCTGTGTGCATTTGCTTATGCTGTATCCTCTATTCCACTCACCTTCCCTGTCCTGCAAGGTAAATGCAAATGGTTTCTCTGAAACTCAGTGTCCTCTTCTCTCCTTTTAAAGTCTCAGCGTACAATCACACCTTTCTACAGGATCGTTCGATTTCTTCCTGGTCCTAAAGCTGCCTGTGTGTTCACCTTCCTCACCAGCTGGAGGACCCTCCCTTTCCCCAACTTCACGTCCCCACACGTTAGGGTGAAACCTGGAAGCATTCATTTTCTCCTTCTCCCGACAAGATGCAAAATGACCGATTTGAGCAAATTCTCCACTAAATCATTTGGCTAGATCAGTGTGTGATAGACAAGGTCTTGCTCAAATAAGAGCCAAAGCTGGAAATTATTGTGACTGTGGACAATGGAAAAGATCTGATGGTTCTCGCTTAGGCAGTGTTCTGCTCACCCCAGCCCGTTTCCCTGGTAGCATCCCAGCTCCTGGGCTCTCTGCTTCAGTGATTAGCAGCGCCAGATGGCACATCGGCCTTGGCTCAGACAAGGTGGGGTAGGTCAATTCCAATTTCTTGAATGTTTTTCAGATGCAACTTGTACTCTTAGCATCAATTAGATATAAATTTCAGATCTCTTTAAGCTCTTGGAGGATCCTAAGAAAGTGTCTTTTTTTTTTTCCATTGACTGCATCTGTCAGAATCCATGCTAGTGTCTTAAAATCCCACTTGCGAGTAGCAATACTTTCCTCCAGACACCGGCCACAGACTGGGGAGTGTGGGAGGAAAACTCCGAGTCCTGCCAGAAAAATGGTGCTTTCAAAATATGAGGTTAAATTCCTTTTTGAAAAGCTTTAACACAACGTCCTTCCCCCAGAACCTTAACTCACCTCGTTCTATTTTTTTACTCAATTCAAGAGTGTTTTTTAAAAATCTCTTGTTAAAACATTTAAATAAAAAAATCAAAGAACATATATGAAGGACCCGTGGGCATGGACTAATTATGGAAGTGGACTGTGGGCTGGGTGGAGGGGGAGGGCGAAGGAGGAAAAAGTGGGACAACTGTAAGAGCATGGACAATAAAATAAAATTTAAAAAAATCAATAGGATATTGCTAGTTTTAACAGTAATGAGACAATACATTATAAATGAGTCTGGACTAGACAGGCTTAAAAGAATAACAAAGTCTTAAACTGTCTGTGTGCACCATCCTGCTTTTACAATTTTCATATTTTGCAGTGAAATATACCCCACGTGGCACTGTTGACTCATGGTTCCATGAACGGCATTCAGATATGCCAGGCTGGTTTGATGGACTTATCTGTCTAAAAAATACCTCTTTTATTACTGCTTTAAAATCTGTTTCTCTGACTTATTTTTGCCATTGCTATGGAATTCTGAGTATATTTTTATCTGTTTTCCTTTTTTTAAAAAAGAGAATGTTATTAGAAAAAGTTTCAAGCATACACAAAAGTAGAGAAAATAGTGAAATGAACTTCAAATATCAGTCACTCAAATTCTAGAGTGATCAGTGCCTTCCCATTTTTGCTTCAACTATACTTTTTCCTTCCTTCTTTCTTTTGGCTGAAGTATGTTAATGCAAATCCCAGAATCACACCATTTCACCCTTATGGACTCAAACAGGCATTGCCAAACGTATGGGTGTTTCCATACGTCATCACCATAACATTATCACACTTATCAAAAATAACAAAGTTTGTTGGTATCATCCAGTACACAGCCCAAATTCAAGTTTCCTTCATTGTCTTTGAAGTGTTGCCTTACAGTTGGTTTGCTTTAATCAGGGTCAGATGAGGCCCACACCTTTTGTTGGCTTGTTTGGAGCTGGAGAAAAGTTCTAGAGGTTGGTGAGGGAGCGCTTCTGAAGCAGGTGAAGGGCAGGAGAACGTTATGAGCGGGAGGAAGGGCTTTGGAGAAGTGTTACCTGAATAATGTGTCTTCAAGAGGCACAAGAAAATTTTGGATCTATTTAGCTGCCAGATAGTACTTTTCGAAGTGTAGCTCCCTGCACAGACTGAAATTTGTTCTGTTTGTGAGTGTGACTTCTGGGAGAGCTATTCTACCTCCTCCATCCCTCCTTACTCCAGTAAGTATGCTGTCCCAGGTAGGAGAGAAATTTAGAGACTTCCAGAGTAGGTCACAGCTTTTGCTGCCAATCCATCACAAAGTTAGCTGTTCCTGTAGTCACAGACGTACTATGTGTAATCCCATCCCTTCACTTACTACTCCACTTTTGGTAAAAATAGACCTGATGTTTGATAGTTCAGAAGTTGTTCTGTGTCGATATTGATACCTTCTGTAGAACCGTACCAGAATACATGTCAGCAACTCTGGTGTTAATAATTTAGCCTTTAAAAATCAAATTGTCATGCAATCTTGAATTATTGTGCAACCCACCTGTTTATTAATCTTTCACCATGTGTGGATCCTAATGAAAAAGGATTCCAATTCAAAGGATTCGCTTCAAATATATTTTCTTTGGCTATGGAAATAAAAGTCATCAGCAATAAACAGTGGTGGAGGCAGCTTCTCTCAATGCACAGTGGGAGTTTGGGAGGACCAATGAACTCCCTCCCACAACTCTTCCCAGCTGACTTCAAACACATTTTTTTCATCCAACAGGGAGCCCTCCAGGCTCCTAATCACCAACCCACTGGGACACCAAGTTGCTGGGAATTTCATAAAGCAAAATTCCCCAGGGAGTTTCAACAGAGGTGCTCAGGAAGCCAAAACCCCATTAGCTCTTTGGCCCCACACAAGAGCCCAGCTGCAGAGAAGCCTCCCACACTCCAGTTCAGCAGCAGTCTTGCTCTCCTCAGTGTCAATGACTGTGCGTTGAAGAATGACTCTTGAACGTCTTGAAAGAGTGGTCCTTCTGCAGGAGGAAGCATCTAATGATCCATGGGAAGAGTGTTGTACTGGTTGTGAACCTTTTTATTCAAGTGACAGAAAATTAACCCTACTGGCTTAATCAAAATGGTATTGTATTTTCCCACGTAACTAATAGTTCATGGGTATGTCTGAGTCACGGCTGGATGCAAAGTCTCAGACAATGTCATAAGAAACCAGAGTATTTCCAACTCTTGGCTCTGTTATTTTTTCCTCACTGGGCTCTCTTTTTACATACACTCTTCTTTTCTTTCAGACTAGAGGCTGCCAGCAACTTCATACTTACATACTCATGGCTACAACTTCAACAGTAAAGAGTTTGAATCTTATCTTGTTGCTTAAATACAAGTCTAGAATTTACTCTGATTCATATTATTTGATTTCTGTCTACATCTTTGAGCCAATCTCTTGGCCCAGGAAGGGTGATGTTCTGAGTGGTGAGGTCTGGGTCACATGTTAGCACTATACTCAATAATTAACAGTAGCTAGTCAGAACTAAATGTTAATATTTTTGAAGCTGACATTTAATATTGTCAGAGGCCATTTGGGATAGAAAAATGTCTGGAATTCTGGGAAGAACTACTTGAGCAGTCCCTTTAAGATTTGCAGTCTTAAGGCAAGTATCTACCTGACAAGGAGGATATTTTTGTTTTGGGGTTTCGATACTGTTGTTCTATGTCCACCAGCCCAATGCAAAAGACACACCTTAGATAGTGTGTGTGTGTGTGTGTGTGTGTGTGTGTGTGTGTGTGTGGAAAGAACCTAACACTAGGACACTAGGAACCGGAGCACTCCCGACTTAGAAAGATTTACTCTGAGCACCTGGGATCCACCCTCACACAAAAGGACAAGGATTTCCCTGCCATCTCAAAGCAGCAGCAACGAGATGATGGGCTGGAGCTGACAGGTGGCCCCTGCTCCAACATGACTGAAAGACACGTCCAAGAGGAGGCAGCTCTGCTTGAATTTCACTGTTACGCTTCTGCCTTTAGCATCCTGAGGTCAGATTTAACATTTCTTCAAGAGGGAGATACATTTGACTTCTGATTTGCTTGACGGCAAATTTAAAGGCCATTACCCAGTGACACTGAACAGGCATAGGACAACAGTCTTATCCGCGTCTCTAACTGCAGCAGCGATGCATTAACAATCCTTACCGGTTACATGGGCAGGTTTGAGGACCAACGACAATAGTTAACATTTGGGTGCTGTGCTGGCATGTGCTGTTACTGGCAAATAATTGCAGCCACTGAGGCATCTGCTAATTAGGGGAGAATGGTTTCCAGCATTCCATTGCTTCTCTGACCCACGCATGCCACATAAATGAAATGATGGAAAAGAATGAAAGCTGAAATCCCTATCCTGGAGCAACATGTAGAAACCTCTGGGAAGGACAGAGATATGAAAGCAAGCTTGATGCTGGTTCAAGATTCTTCTTCTTGGAAATATATAATAATATGTCTCGAGGTTTCTCCACTGCCCTGTTCTCCCCTAGTGCTGGATAAATGACAACAAGATACCCAGTGGCACAGAGAACCAGGTTGAATCTTGCTCTTAATCCCTTACCACTCTGACCCTAACTTCCACCCACAAGCTGTCTCAGATTTTTCGAACTCAGAGGTTGGAGGAGGGAGAAGCCAAGAGCAGAGGATTATGGGAGAAGAAAGGCAAATATTCTAAATCAGTGGTTCTCGAACTTGGCTGGAAATTGGAGTCAGCTGGGGAGACTTTAAAGCACTGATGCCTGAGTCCTGTCCTAAAAGATTCTGATTTCAATGGTTAGGGGTGTGGCTTGGGTGCTGAGGTTTTATAAAGCTCCCTGGGGGATGCAGTCAAGGTTGGGAACCCCAAAGAGAGAAAGGGAAAATAAATTTTTGGTCACCTCTTGCTTAGCAGGACTTCTTAATGATAGTGTTTCTTAACCCATGCTGAATATCAGAACCATCTAGAAAATTTTTAAAGCCTCCAATGTCAGAGCCCCACTGCAGGCAGAGTTAACACAGGATCCCCGAGGGTGGATGTGTACAGTGGCATTTTAAATGTTGATTCTCCTCTGAGGCAGGGCTGAGAGTTACTGCCAAAGCGCAGTTCTCACACTTTCTGTGTACACAGGAATCATCTGGTGAGACTATTAAAAACATGTATTCTTGCATCCTAGCCCCTGAAGGTGGGACTGAGAATTTTATATTTAACTGACCCCACAGGGCATTTTGACAAAGTTGGTTATTAAGACCACTCTTGTCCATTGTTCTGATTGCTTTCTTGTCCCAACCAAGTGCTCTTTGCTTAACAGAAATGCAACTCTGCCATCTGGCCTTCAGTGGTTCTCGATTGAAGGGGCAGGAAGGGGAGGCAGTATCACCTTTTGGGGGGCATTTGGAAATATCGAAGGTTGTATTCTAATGATTGGAGATGGAACAGTGAATGAAGGCCAGAGATGCCAAACAGCCAATTCTGCCACAAAGAACCAAAAGTCTCACTTCAAATATCAACAGTGCTCAGTGAGAAACACTGGAACAGAGGATGCTTTGAATTGTGTGTGATCTGAAGTACCAAGGTACAGACTTTAGCACCAGGCAGGCATCTAGGTCTGGAAAGGTTTGGAAGTTTAGGAAGCCAAGATATGTAACAAATCTTTCCCAGCTCTCTGTGTTTCTGTTCCCAACTTGTCTCTCCAAAGGGGCAGAGCTGACCCACTTCCTCCACCCCTCACCCTGGCCCCGGTCTCTACTAGAGGCTCAGAGATGCACCTGAGAGTCCTACATTCACTTTTGGTAAAGCCACAACACCAGCCATCTTTCTACTGGACCCCAACTCTGTTATTCCTAGCCAGGTGACCTTGAACGAGTCACTGTATCCAGCAGGACCTAGTGTCTCTGTCTGTAAAGTCAGTCGGTAGAGCTGGATTGTTTCTACAGCCCCTTTTACTCCTGACATTCCATGATTCAGTTCCAGGTTGGAAACTCTTAGTTTCAGTGTATAACTGTCCCAAAATATTCCTATGCATTCAGTTGATACCTGAAATACCTTTTCTGGAGCCAAATGTTTAGTCCGTAATGAAAGATTAGATGTAAACTAAATTGTCCTGAAGGAAGCAAATACATTAAGTTAAATTCCTTCTAGACCTAATAACTATCACATGGATCTTACTTGAGAGCAGAGTTTGATTCAGTGGTATATACTCACATTTTTTAAAAATGAGGAATCATAGATTATATACTCTTTGTCCCAGATCAAGGGTTTTGTTTTTGTTTTTTTTTTTAATATTTTTGGGTCTGATAACTTTTTGTTGCAGGAGGCAGCCCTGTGTATTATGGCTTTTTTAGCAGCCTTCTCAAACTGCACTCACTGGGTGTCAGTAGCATTTCCCATCCAGTTTTGACAATGAAAAATGTCTCCAGACATTGCCACTTACCCCTTGGGAGAAAAATCACTCCCATTTGAGAAGCATGGTCCTAGATATTGGGGGTGTAGTGAATATGATCTATTCCCTGCTCTCAAGTATCCCATAGTCCAGGGGTGGGGGGAGACCCATTGAACAGTTAGTTATGGTACCGCATGGGACACTGTGATGGAGGGATGCAGGGCTTTAAGGAATGGAATGGGCACTCAGCCAGGGAACAGTCTCCTGGGCTGAGCCTCCACGGTGAGTAAGAGTTGGCCAAATGAAATGGGGGTGGGGTGGCTGGGGTGGGCACTGGAGTACAGATAACAGTGGAAGCAAAGCCACAAAAGTGAGAAGCAGCTTGGTGTGGGTGAGGGTTCACCTGCAAGGCAGCTGGCAGGCAGAGGTGACATTGAAGAGTCACACAGGACTTTGTAAGCCTTCTCAGATGTTCTTTTACTAGAAAACAGGGCAGAGGGAGGCCTGAGGCAGGGGTGAAACACGGTCAGATTGGCACTGTAGAGGGTCCATTGCGGAGCTGTGGAAGGATTGCCTCGCAGCAGACAGTTTTGGAGGCTGTTGGAATAGGTAATCCAAGCAAGAGAAGGTGGGGGCCTGGGCCCCGTCAGGAAGTGAGGGGCTGCAGGGGAGGAATGACCTTGTGCTGAGGAGGCAGAAAAGACCGAACAGTAAGCAGAGGGAAATATTTCCTGAAATGCCTTAGTGCTGTATTTAGAATTTCAGAAAGTTAGAGACGTGAGGAACCTTCATGATCTCCTAATTCAGTGTTTCTTTAAAATTTTTTTCTTTTATCGATTTGAGAGAGAGGCGAATAGAAGGAGAAAGAGAGGAAGACAAACATGGATCAGTTGCCTCCTGCAACTCAACAGCATCTCCTGCCCCCGCTGACTAGTACAGTGAAGTCGTCATTGTTCGCACATGTGCATTCCAGCCCACTCTCCTTGGCTGCCAGGTTACACCTGTGTTGTGCAAACCATTCTCTTTATATTGCCAATGGCTGGACTTTTTCCAGGAAGACCTCATCTATCCCACGTCTGACAACAGCTTCAAACTTGAGAGGAGGTGTGGCTTGAGTGAGCCAGAGGAGCTCAAGCTCAGGCCTGAAGAAAACAGCAGGGGGCACACCAGCTTTCCAAAATACTCAGGAGGCCATCACCACAGGAAGCTCTGTTTCTTTATGCACTTGCACGTGTTTCAGTTCAGAAAGATGCGCCAGGTTTGTCCCGGGGCCTTGAGTTGCCTCTGGCTGCACACCACCTCCCAGGGTGGTGTGTCTCAGTTTAAGAGGTGTAGCCTTACCTACACATGAAGGGGAAGTATATTCCTCTCCTCTAACAATATCTTAAACACTAATTCTCATAGACATGAAGTTGATGGAATTATTTTATGAACTGCTCTACCTTTCCTTCAGAACCGAAGATGGGCTGCAGTGTTCCTGCCTAGAACTTTTTTAAAGCATAGACTTCAGTGGATGGTGAGATATGATACAGCAAGGCATAGACATTCTAACAAAATTCCCCTGGCAGAAAAGACTGGTAGCCTACAGGTGCAAGGACAGGAAGTGTGAAAAGTGCTCCCTTCATTCTCAATATCCTGAGTGCCGTGGGAGAAAACTCAAATGACTTAAGTCCTGTTTCATAGCAGAAGCTCTATTCAGACAGCCCAAAGTTCTGTCTCCTAAAGTCATTGAGAAGAGACAGAATCTTAAACTTAGGCAAAACAAAGAGAACAAGAGAAACATGCTCAGAAACGAGCATTACAGGAAGCCGTGTTTCATGAGCATGTCCTCTCTCCGTACTCCCAGCTGCAGCAGGTCTTTCTCCACAGCATTTCCCTAAAATGAGGAGGCAGCCCCTGGCATTTTCAGTGTGTATCCATAGACAGATAGATAAGTTGGTGACTCATGAGGAAAGCTAGAAATTGGGCCATTCATTAGGAATCATTACATGAAATTTTCAGTAGAAACCCACCAATTGTTTTTTCTCTTATTAGGCACATGTGAGGAATTGCCCCAAAACATAAGCGGTCATTCTCCACTTTGGTTTTTCAATTTATCAAATTTGTAAATGGTGGAGCACATCAACCCACGTTCCTGACCTCCCACGACCCTCCTCTGAGCAAGCCTGGAGACCACCGCGATCATCCCAGGATGAGCCTGAGAAGCCCTGTTGGCTATTTCATCAAATACTCAGGAGGCCATCTGTCTTCAGATAGTTTGTTTTGGCTCCTGAAGTCTACTTTAAATATCTGTGTCTTGATTTAAAACAATAGGGGATGTGTTCAATGAATGCCTTTGATTCTACCATACTCTGTGTCCACACGAGAGTATGTTGTGTTCAAAACCATTTACCTTACACTTCACACCTAAGGAGAGCTAAATTTTGGTGTAAATAGCTCAGAGGTGAGGGCCTGTTCCAGGCCAGGTTTAGGGAACCAATCCTTACTGCCCAGACAACATCCAAAAAATAAACAGTGCGTTAAGCTCTATACCTTCTCCCCTAGTTTATTTCATTTTCTGTATCAATCTGAATGCTTGGGGCTCAGCCCCTTCATGAGTTGCAAGAACATCTGACTTGGTCAAAGTCACGGCTAGAGTTTCTCTTTCACAGTGTTCTTTAGAGACAGACAGTCTAGCAAAACAGGATGTTGATAAATAAGGTTCACTTCTAAGAAAGGGCTGGTCTTCATAGTAAGTATTTAACTTGCTTCACTGCCAATAAAATGAGGTTGGAGTGAGCGGCACTCGACAACCTCTTACTGGTCCCATTAGCTTTGTTAGAAAAGACCGTCTTAATTTTCAGCCTTGCTAAAACCTTTATTTGTTTGGCTTCTTCACCAGAATGATTTTTCTGGTCTGTCCACCATCCTCTGAGAAGAGTGACCAAAAGCCAATGAAGTTGGAGTGACCCCCTTGACCCCCAACTCCACTTCCCATTCTCAGCCTCTGCTTTGGACACTAGACCCTTCCAGGGTTTGGTCTGCCCTTCGAACGATGAACGTCTGATGTCGCAATAGGCATGTTTGTGTCGGGGCCTTGTAGTCCATTGCTGGAGTTAATAGAATATAAAGCATTGGTGGATTGTGGATTTATTGCTTGCATTTGGCTTGGTCAGTGCAATCATTCTCTGCCAAGGGAAATATCAGCAGGGGATAGAGACTAGTAAGAGAAGCAAACAAATATAAGTCTGCTCCTTGCTACACTGGGAAGCAAACCTGCCATCTGTGTCCACATATCCCTTTCCAAGGAGGCTCAGAAGCAAGTTCTCTTGACTTGAAGTTGGTGATTCCATATGCTTGGCAGAGGTTTGTGCAGCTCCCTTAGTGAGTAAAGAGCTCTCTGAAACCTTGCAGAATTAGAAGTTACCCTCTGGATAACCTATGCAGGGTCTCCAACTCTCAGTGTGTTTAGGAGGAATTCATTATAATTAATTTCCCATTTCCTCTTTATTTCTTCCTGCAAAACTTCACAATGTGGCTGGCTCCGCTCCACTCACTAACATCCCCTTCATCTCAGACTCTTCTGTCCAAAGTTTTCCTTATCAGTTGTGAGTTCCTTGGCCAGCTGCTGTCACTGAAACTTTTGTGTCAACTTTTCTGCTGTTCCTGAACTTTGCTTTATTTGGCCTCATTTTCTTAACACATTTTTATCTGCCATGGAAAGAGAGAGCCTGGGAGGGTAAAAACTGTTTTCCCAAAGCTGTGCCTATATCTGAAAAGTGAACTGTAAAATTGACCAATTCACTGAGTTCCTTAGGCCTAAAAGGAACTTTTATCTCGAAATAGTAATTTTGGAGAAAAAAAAAAGAACACTAAGCAAAATATATACCTCCAAGGACACTGAATCAAGCAAATAATTGTCTCCATTTGTCACTTTCTTCTTGCTTATAACGACAAAGAAAGACCCTTCCCACGAGTGCAACTGAACTCCTTCACATGGAAACTTTATTTAGAACAGGGGCGGGGGAGGCCAAAGGGAAGGCCAGAGGCACTCCCACAGTGAAACCCAAGAGGATTCATAAAGAAAACACTGTGACTTTTCTTCCTGATAAGGATCCCACAACATCTTGCCCCATAAATGGAAAGATTCCAGGAACCCTTTGTCCATTGGGCTTCCGCCATTTCTCGGAGGTCCAGGGACTGGCAAACACAACGCACGTGAGCCTTGTTCTATGTCAGGTGCCACACTTTCCCCCTTTGGCACACGCCTGACCTGTGCTTGAATCTCTGAGCGGCCAGATTCCTATGGCCTCCTTAGCATGTCATTGGTGTTCATAACCTCCTTCTGGTAGAATGTCATGGAGCTCTTAATTTTAAAAACGCTGCTGTTTTCTTGGGGCACCACCAGCCAGAGGTTGAGGGATGTGGCATCATGTTTCTTCCCTCTACTGTCCCTCACAACATGTACTGCTCCCCCACTGAGAGTCAGACTCCCAATGGACCCATGTGGCTCTGGTACCCACCTAATAGGGTGCATTGCCCTTATTAGGTCTTCGGTAAGTGGCTCTAAATGGAACCCAGTAAATGGCCACTTTTGGTCTCTGAACAGCTAATACATGCACAAAAATAGACATAAGTATGATTTCTTCTCATTCTGTCATATTTATTTTACTCTCTGCCTCAATTCCGCACTAACATTTCCAAGTGCACAGGACTCCCAGGGAGTTTCCTTTTGGGTCCTGCCTAGGTTCTAGAGTTTTCTTTCCTCTATCACTTCGTAATACATCACCAGAGAGCTGCTTCCCACAGAGCTGATGTGTAATGGCTTGTGACGGTTTAATTTTATTAAAGCAATTGTGTTTCATCTGATGTTTGTGTATAAAGACAGAACTCATGGGGGAAGTTCAGGCACCACCGGGAACCACTGAGGAGGTTATTTTGTACCCCTGGTAGTTGCCACCGAAGATATTGAGATTATTTCTTGGAAACTGACTCAAAGAGCATTGAGTCAACCACTGACTCAATGCTCTTTGAAATTTGAAGACAAGAATTCCAGGAGATCTGTCTACATTGGTCATACTTGCCCGAACAGTAGCTCCCATCAACAAAAACCAGTCAAACCAATAAGCTGAGGAAACCGCCCAGATGTTGGCAGCTCCAAGGCAAACTGCACAGCTGATGATGAGCCAGTCAGAATCAACACGAGACCCGGAGTCCAGGATTTGTTCCAGGCAGCAGGGAAGGGGCCATGCCACCTTCCCAGGACCATTGTCCTCCCTCAGCTTCAGGGGCCACGCTTCTCAATCTTCTACCATTTTATCTCCTTCCCTGATGTCTCTGTGAAAAATGTTGTCATCCTGACAGTCTGCATTAATTTCCTGGGCGGCCACACAAATGACTACAACCCAGTGACTTAAATCAATGAATATTTATCGTCTCACGGTTCTTCAAGCCAGAAGTCCTAAGTCAAGGTTCCAGCAGCACTATTTCCTTTTGGAGATTCTGGGGAAGGATCTGTTTTCATACTTGTCTCCCAGCTTCTGGTGTTTGCTGACAATCCTTGGTGTTCCTTGGTTTGGGGCTGTGTGACTTCAATCTGCACTTTTTTTGTGGGCTTAGGGGACATGCCTTGTACTTTTTCATTGTTGGAATGCACTCTCTTTCAAGGTTAGTGTGAGTTTGGGCTGCAGGAACCATGATATCCTCCTCTGGGTTCCAGGTACCTCTGGAAGTGCTCGAGCTACCCTCAATAAATGGATATTGGTTAATAAAATAAATCTCTGTTGGCTCTGTCTGGGGATGCAGGTCCAGCCACACCAGGTTCACACTTGACCAGGCAGCTTCCTCTTGGAAGCCAAGTTAAATCTTTGTGAGGCAACAAATCCCATTGGCATCCGGAGTGTTGCTGGACTAGTTTGCACGGCCTCTTGAGAGCCAATTATGTTCCTCTCTTCTAAAGTGTGCATTCAGTGACTTCATGGTAACAGTTTGGAATCAACATGGTGGGAGTATTTTCAACATGGAAATTGGCACACTCTACAAATCAGGGCTTCCTGCCCCCAGAGAACTTGTCGTTAAACATGTAGCTGCACATCGCTGTCTGTTGCTAAATCCAACGGTCAGTCCCCAGTCCTCATCCTACCTGGCTTCTGAGCATGATGGCAGTTTATCAGTCTCTCTTTTGGGGGCAGTGTCTTCGCTCAGCTTCCAGAAGACCACACCTCTCCATCTGCTTTGCTCACTCCTTCTCTTTCCTCTGATCTCTTAACACTGAGTGCCCCACAATTTCAATCTGGACCTTCCTCTCTTCCCTTCTGGACCTACACTCATTCCTCGGTGCTCTCTTTCTGTTTCGTGTCTTTAAATTCCATTTATATGCTAAAGACTTCAACATGGACTTCCAGGCTGGACTTCTCTGAATTCTAGCCCTGCATTCCCAGTTGCCTACTCTACAGCTCTACTTGGAAATCTAATAGACATTTCAGCTTAAAATGTTCAGAATTTAAACCCTGATACACCCTCCAAAAATTCTTCATCTATAGTTTAATCCATCTCAGTTAATGGCAGCTTCATCCTTGCAGCTGCTCAGGCCAAACACCCTAAGGCCATGCTTGACTTCACTATTTCTTTCACAGATTCACATCTAATGCCCCAGCAAGTCCTGTCGGTTCTGCCTGCAGAACAGATCCACAATCAGACCACTTCTCATAACTGACCATAACGACTCTCTAAGATTAGATTTTTGCAACATTCTTCTCATTGTTCCTCTGTTTCTGCCTTGTCCCTTAGCCTTTCTCACTCATAGTGAAAGCTCTAGTCGTTACAGTGGTCCACCAGCGCCTACTGAGCCGACCTCCACCTCGGGCACATGAGCCCCTCCTAGTTTCCACAACATGTCAGGCGCGCGCCCACCCTAGGCCTGTGTCTGCTTTCTGTTTTCTTTCCCTGGATTTCAGTCTGTGAGGTTATGATGCCATGTGATTAGCCTTCAAGAAAAGCAGCCCCACTACAGCTATGACATCACCCTTCATCGATCAACTTTTCTTCATAAACAATCTCACTTTACTGGAGGAGGGCTGTGCAAGGACGAAGTGTTTCTCAGGCAAAGACTTTCTGGGAAATTCCCAAAGCAGTGAGTGTAGCTGAGAAAAACTCCAGGCCAAAGCCACCTGGCTCTGGTTCTAGGTCAGGGTTGGGAGTTTGTGTCCTTTGTGTCTGGGACAGAGGCCTGCATAGATCAGGAAGGCCTTGCTGGCTGTGCAGGAACTCCCAGAAGGCTGAGGCAGGCCAGGGCTCACCTAGAGGTGTGAGTCCTGAGGAGGCCAGGTCCTTTCCTGGCACCTCACAAGGTCCACCACTTGCTGGCTCAGCCTAGACTTGCATGCCAGTCCACCAGGTCAACCCTGGACCAGGCAGGCTCAAGGGATGGTCTTTGGGAGCAGAAAGTTATGGGAACCCTGGTCAGGCCCCTATCTCTGCAGTCTGGTCCATTTTCAGGAGGCAAGTGGGGAAATTTCATTTCAGTTTTTGGTTCATTTGCCTTGATGTGGCACCTTATTATTAGGCCAAAGGCCTTCTGAGATATGTGTGTGCCAGGTCACTTTTCAGCTTTTAAAAATCTTTCTCTTCCAGTCCTGTCTGTGTAGCTCAGTTGGTTGGAGCATCATTCTGGGAACTGAAAGATTGCCGGGTTTGATTCCTGGTCAGGGCACATGCCTAAGTTGCGAGTTCGATACCCACTTGGGACATATACAGGAAGCAACTGATCATTATTTCTCTCCCTACCTCTCCCTCTAAAATCAAACAATAATTGTTAAAAATTCTCTTTTCTATAACTTTTAATCACGACTTGGGTTGCACCCAAGACGTCACATTCTACAGTACCAAAGGTGGGTGAGAGAAGAGGTTGGAATCCAGCACATGACTGAGAATCACCATAGCAACTGACTCTGGAGGGGCAGCTGACATTAGGAAAGGGTTTCAGAGACAGTGCCGGCTGCTGATGGGCTCTGGGGTAGGGGACAAAGGGGGAGGACAGACTCCTGAAAGGCCAGGCAGAAGGGTCTCTAGCCATCAGCCTGAGGATCAGGGCAGAGCTCCCATCCTCAAGGAGCTGGGGCATAGTTACAGTTAACAGGTCAGAACAAAGGAACAGTCACGTGGCATAGTCTAACAGGGATTTGGGGAATGAGAGAGAATAATACCAATAGTTCATTTGGCATGGGTATTTTTTTACCATCCAGAGTAAGTTACCCCAGGCACAGACAACAGATAGAGTAGGAAAGTTTCTTTTGGTGCCTTCCCTGTTTGCTTCCAGAGACCCCACTTAACTCCCCATTCAACCTTTATCTCACCCTTTCTTCCTCCTCCCTCTCTCCTAACCCCCTCCCTCTCCCTCTCTCCCTCCCTTCCTTTCTTCTTCAAATATTTATGAAGCACCCACCAAGGGTGGAGGGTTTAGTACAAAGTCTCTTATCTCATGGATCTTATAGTCTAGTCAGGCGCGCTGTGCTACAAACAAACATATAGCTGTTAAACCTCTCAAGTGGAATAAAGTGCTATAAAGGAAAACGAAGAAGGATGAGGGTATACAGAGGGAAAGACCTGTCTGCCAGGATGACATTTGAGCAGAGCCCTGGACCATTGGAGGGAACAAGCCATAGAGATTTGTGAGCCAAGACTCGGATGGGCAAAGACCGTGAGCTAGGAGCCTGTTTGGCTGTTTGAGAATCAGTAAGGAGGCCAGTGTGGCTGCGGCCAAGTTAGGAAGAGAGGGACATGGGGAGAGATGAAGTCAGAGGTAATGAAAGCTCAGAATGAATTTGGCTTTGAGAATTTGTCTTCCCAGGGTAAATTTTCTCAGTGGCTGCTTGAATTCTGAAGGAGCATCAAAACTTAAATGAGTGATACTGGAGTGTCTTTTCAATGTCTGGGGGAGAAGTCCTTCCAAGGCCACTTCAAATATTTGCCTTTCACAGCCTTGCTTCCCTTCTCCTCTCTAGAAGCTGTTCCCAGGCAGAGGATGTGGGGGCGGCAGGGATGAGGATGTAGGGGCGGCAGGGATGAGGACTTCCTGCAGCAGGAACAGAAAACACTGGACTGTGTTCTCTGGCAATGGGCCTCCTCCCACCCAATGGATGTCTTCAGGAAGGGCCACTAGGCGTGTGGGAAATGGGTGAAACACCAAACGTGGCCTGGGCCCAGCTTCCCTGTCCTTCTCACGAGAGGTCTCATCTTCAAAACTTCTGGGGTCTCAACTGGTTCTTCTCCCTAAAGCAAGGTCAAGCTCAGGATTCCGCAAGCCTTAAAAAGAGTGTGCTCACAGACTTCTGGGAAACTCATTGTTAACACTGGCTCTAGAAATTTCACCTTCCATCTGTGGGGTTTAATCACCAAATGCTTCTCAGCTAAATTTGAATACTGAAATAAACTATTGATCACTTTGTTTTTCTACTGAGAACTGGGGAGCCTAAGGGCCAAATGGCATGCCTTTGTTGAAAAAAAAAAGTATTTATTTATTTATTTTAGAGAAAGGGGAAGGGAGGAAGAAAGAGAGGGAGAGAAACATCCATGTGTGAGGAAAACACCGATGGTTTGCCACTGGGCCTGCAACCCTGGCATGTGCCCTGACTGAGACTGGAACTGACAGCTTTCACTTTGCAGTACGACATCCAACGGACTGAACTACACCAGCTAGGGCTACATGAAATTCTTTTTTTTTAAGATTTTATTTATTTATTTTTAGAGAGAGGTGTAAGGAGGAAGAAAGAGAGGAAGCGAAACATCAATGTGTGGTTGCCTCTTGCAAGCCCCCACCAGGGACCCGGCCCACAATCCAGGCATGTGCCCCGACTGGGAATTGAATCAGCAACCCTTTGGTTCATAGGCTGGCACTCAGTACAGCCAGGGTTAAATGGAATTCTTAAAAATATGCATTTAACATGTGGAAAGTTTCTAGTTCTAAACAGGTAAGTCAGTTGGCAGAAGTTAGTAAAAAAAAAAAAATAGATAGAGTTCAAACCTTCTTTCTTCTTTAGGGACCAAATACAAGACTAAAGTTTCTATTTTAGTAAGAAATGAAGGTCTTTGTGAAAGAAAGAGTCATTTCTCCCAGGGCTTTGCTTCTTTACAAATAAGTTATCTATAAACTTCTGTCTTTCTGCTTCTATGTGTCTGAGATGACAAAAATCACCCAAAATCAGAGAAATGAACATGACATGAGAAGCAAGCATACACACAGAAATGCCACAAATCTGTCTAGTTTAACAGCCAACAAAACCCACCTACCCAAGAATATTGTGTCTTAGATTCCAGACTAACACATCTTAGCCTTACTTACCCATGGTGCCTTTTGTGTCTCTGACATTCACCTTGTGTTCTCCATCTAATTTCTATATTATCCCTTGCACTTACCTTCAGGTTCTTTTGTTGTTTGTTTGTTTTTATTTATCCCCAGACCATGACTGGATTTCTACCTTCAGAAGCTATCCCTGTCTCTGTAGTAATTGTTGACATTAACTTATTTCTGATCACCAGTCATTGTTTCATACTTGGTCTTAATAGTCACCTTCACCTCCTCACAATAAACCTCTTTATGCAATCTCAAACCATATCCTGGCCTTAGAAATGCTGACCTTATTCCACCAAGAAAATTATAGCCCAGCCCAGCCCACCAGCCACGTGCTTGACCATGGAGAAGGGAATCCCTTAAAAAACACTGCTCATGCTAGAAGTAATGCATTAAAAACAAGGCTTCTGATCCCCTTGATGGCTGAACCATTTTGATGGCTTCTTGGGGCTCACAGGTAGAAAGGACAAAATGAAGTACCAGTCCCACAAGCAGACATTTTTTGATGATGGTTTATAGTTTATCTTCCTGGGACCAAAGTATCAATTTTTATATCCTGGTTTCATTTTCAAGGAAGAAGCAAATAACTCTTCTTAAAGCCTAATTTACAGAATGATTTTACTTTGTTTCTGTGTTACTTGATTTTCTTGCTGCCTTACCAGTCCTGCCAGCGTCCTCTTCTGCTTGATCATTTGCTAGAAGAGTATGGATAACACTCAGCATGATTATAAAAGTGAGCCACAAAAGAGCATTTTTATTTATTTATTCACGTGCTTAATAAATATTTATAAACACATTCACTAAGCTCAATGCTGGAGATACAAGAGTAAGCAAAAGCTGACACAATTTTTTATTTCATCGAGCTTAAAATTCAGCAAAGGTGTCATACTTGAATGAAATAATCGTGGAAGCTAATGCAACATTTAGTAATACGCACTACAAAGAGATACATTGTGACAGTGTGAACATAGATGAGTAATATTTGACTTGGTCTGTTGGACCAGGGAAAGCTTCCTCTAGAAAAGGACACTCAATTCCAGATCTGGGGGAGGATAAGGAGATAACTAGGTGGTGACGATTAGGGTTGGGGTTGGGGTTGGGGTTAGGGTTAGGGTTAGGGTTAGGGAAGAACATTTCATAGAGATGGAAGAGCCCAGGCAAAGACCGGGGGCAGGATGCAAATGAAAGAGCTGAGACAGGACCAGACACAGCAATAGGAAACATCCAAATAAAATCTTAGAGAGAAAAAAGCTGAAGGAAATGAAAAGAACAGAGCCTCTGTCATCCGTGAAACATTATTAAGTGCCCAGCATACAAATGGAGTCTCAGAAAAACAGTGAGAGATTGAGATTTTAGAAAAGCTTGAAGAAATAGTAGATTTTTCCCAAATCCGATTAAAAGTATAACATGGAAATTGAAGAAGTTCAATGAATACTGATCAAGAAATTTTTAAAAAACCAGATGAAGGAAACCACATCTAGGAATATCATAATCAAATCATTGGCTAGTAAGGACAAAAAAATTTAAAAGGAACCAGAGACTAAAAGGCACGTTAAGCAGAGACTAACAGAGGTAAGAATAACTCCAGACTTCTCAACAGAAGCAGTGCAAGCTGAAGGCGGGGCTGACATGTTTAAAGTGCTAGAAGAAAAACTCTCGACTCAGAATTCTTTCCGTAGGAAAAATACCTTCCAAGAATAAAGGCAAAATAACAAGTGCTTCCTACAAACTAAAACTAAGAGACTCCATTGCCTACGGTGTACGCTAGAAGGAATGTTTAAACAAAGAAGTTCCTAAGGTTGAAGAGAAATGATGTCAAGCAGGAACACACTCACGCACACAGAGGAATGAGGAGCACTGGGAATGCAAATGTGTGTGTAAACATAGAAGATTTGTGTTTCTTGTTTCCTGACTCCCAGGTATGGACAACAAGGGCTGCTGCTTGACTTTGAATCACCCCGTACAACTCTTTAAAAAATACACCCCTCAAAACCAAAACCTGTAGAATAAATAAGGTGAGAAAACAGAAAATGACATGCTTTCAGCATTACTAAGAATCAGACAATGCTATAAGCTTCGAATTATTATTGGGTAGAAAAATAAACCGAATTCTAACAATCTCAACCCCAGTAAAAGTCCAACTAGGTTAAAAAATACCGATCGTGACTTGGACCTTGACAGTTCACACCGCCAGCTGCAGGAAAGGAAACGGAGGTGAGTGAGGTGAGAGGTGGAGATTGGAGCAGCATCAACCACCAGCATCTTGCGTAAAAGAATGTGCACAGAAAACGGCAGAGCTGGTAGAAGATGCTGCCCTCAGAGTAGAGGCTCCTCCCCAAAATGAGTAGGAATAGAAACAAGAGATCACATCCAAACGAGATTGTTGTTTAAAAAAATGTAAATCAAAGTAATTTGGCTGAAGAAAATATCCTCTCCCCCCACCAAAAACAAACAAACAAACAAACAAAAAAACAAAAAAACAAAAACGCAACCCCTGAGGCTTAGGAAAAGTATAGCAAAATATTCCAGTAAAAATTAATTATCTTTAAACAAAATTTAGAGATGTATTAAAAAACCACTTTGAATTGGAAATATAAAACCTAACAGTACAAATGGACCAAAAAAGGAAAAGGAGAAATGAAATCATACTTGAACTTATAAAATATTTAAAAAAAGAAAAAATCATACCAGAAACAAAAACTACATTACAAAGCACAAGGAAGAATACATTTAAATTGAGATTTCGTCAAAGGCATTAAAGCAAAGGTGGCAAACACAAGGGCCAAATCCAGCCCTCTACCTTGTTTTATCCGGCCTGGTACCTTGTTTCTACCCAGCGGCAGCACCAAGCTCCTTGACCCTAGTTAAGGAGTGGTTACATTTCTACAGTCCTAAAATTACATTCGGCCCTTCGAAGGCAACTGCGAGGCTGCTGTGGCCCCCAGTGAAAATGTGTTTGACACCCCTGCATTAAAGAAAAGCAGGAAAACAACCAAGAGAGTAAAAGAAAGAAGGAAAGAAAGAAGTAAAAAAGGTCAGAGGAAAGTAATTGAAATGGGAGACATGCAAAGCATGTCCAATTGGGGTTCCCGAACAAGGATGTCAAAACAATGAATGGGTCAGAACTAATATTTAAAATTGTAATCCAAGAAAACTTTCCAGAAATAAACCCCAAACTGAATCTACATAGTGAAGGAGTCTCTTGGTAAAAGTGACCTGGAAAAATCAGCTCAGAGATATATTCTAGTAAAACTGCTTGCTTTAAAGAGAGAGGGGAAAAAAGCCCATAGGGCCTCCTGATGAAAACATGAAATAGTTTGAAAGGAGGAGAGGCTTAGACTGGCATTCGATTTCTCAAGAACAACGTATAAAGCTAGACAAGAATGGAGCAGCATTTTTAAGAAACTTAAGAAAATACAAATCAAGAACTTCAGAGTCAGCCAAGCTATTCTTCAAGTACCAAGGCTGTAGAAAAATGGTTTTGAATGTGCAAGAACTCAGGAATACTCTAGTCCTGTGTCTCCTGATGAAGCCACGCTACCTTCCGAATGTTTGGGGGGTGTCAGATTTATGGCAGCTTTAAGGGCATGTTCTGAAACCATCCCCCCTCCCAGTAATCTTGACTGCTAACTTCTTGATGATATTATACTAAGAGAATATGAAGATCCTCTTACAGTAAAGGCTGCATTTCTCAAAAAGTTCATTTCTAAACCTACGTTCCCTTGGAAACCAAGAGGATGGAACAGAATGCATTAAAAGGCCCGTCTTCAAAACAAGGCTTCACAGCCGCACCGTTTGAAAGGCCTGGAGGACCTGTGTCATACGACGTTGGTCCTGGAACAAGCACCTGAACGTAGTGCTACGGTGAACTGCATTTCTTTGAGCCCCGCTCCCTGAAATCTTGAGGTCCTCAGCCTCTTGAGAACCTGTCGAATTTTCTAGGCAGACTGGTATTCCCGGGCCCTCTCTGCTGACATCACCTTGCTTCTCTGCGGACTCCACGTCTCCGGCTGGAGAGGGCTCTTAACGCAGACGTACACATCTCGGATACACTCCAGTGCATACGCAGCTCTCCAGACTGAACTCCGAGGCCCCTGTGGCGTTTGGTCTTGTTTCCCTCAACCCCAGGCCACTGCCTCCTGCCCTGGCCTCGGCTCAGCTCCGCTGGAGGCCCCACCATGTCTGCCACAAAGCAGACAGGCCCTCAGAGTTTGGCAAAGTGTCCCGTACACCCCAACGTTTGCGTCAGTGGTGCCCGCCCACGCCCCCCACGCCCAACATCTGCAATGTCTTGGAGCTTACCGATGAATTAATGCATCTTACATATTCATGATCCTGGTGAATCCATGGGCTCAAGGAGGCTTATTTTGTGTACTTTCCAGTTTGTGCTAACACTGGGCGCTTTCCCAGCACCCTGCTGCAGGCGATTCCATTTACCGCCATCAGCAGGGCAGCCGGCCACAGGAAGGATGGGTCAGTGTACTCCTGTACCTGGTTCTGCACAAACAGTCCTGTGAAAGTAAATATCGAACGAACATCGAGGGTGCGTTCCAGCCTTTTGTCTCTGCTCTAATGCTACAGAGGTTCGCTGTATTTATTGCATTTCCGGGCATCGTTTCTGTGCAACTCGCCTGGCTGTTGTTCCTTCCACCTGTTTGAAAAAGGAAACACATTCAGGAGGCCTCTGTCTGAGCTCCTTAGAACCCCAGCCTTAGTTTCAGGGTCTTCCCTGTAGCAATAGTTACAAAGACTCAACGAAAAATGTTTGAAACACGGAAGCCGAAAGGGCATTTGTCCTTTGATTCAATGAAAAATGTTTTGAAACGTGGAAGCTTCAAGGACATTCTTTGAAGCCATATATGCCAAACTGGCCTACATATTGACTAATTTGTTGCTTTTTTTTTTTTAACTAGACCCTGGAGTGGGGTTCCAAACAGGGGCTGCTCTCCAGCCCACACAGCAGGGAGGGAGGCAGCCCAGGTGTGGGTTCTGGGCAGAGCCTCTGGGCGGGACAGGTCAGAGGTCTCCAGGAGGTAAGTGGTGGGAAGAGCAGAGGTCGCTAGACTGACCAGCAGAGACAGAGACAGGTGCAGGCAGGCTGAAGAAGAGACACAGGAAAGGACAGCTGCCTGCCTGTCACACCGTCAAGATCATCCCCTGAAAACTCGGAAACAATCCCAGCTGGCAGGAAGGGGCTCCTCTTGCTTCTCTTTAAGAGAGGAAGATAACGTACCTGTGGTGACACAGAGATGTGCTACTTGAAAGTCACCAAGTGCCACCCAGCACTCTTTCCCCGGTACTGACCCCAAACTAAGCATCCATGGTGATTACCCACCACTCACTGCTGCTGCCAGCCCCGGCCTGGTGGGGTACGTGTGACTCACACATTTCCAGCCAGAAAACGTAGGAGCCTGTGGCCTGTTGTTTGTGCCAATGTTGGATGCGAGGGCTCTGGGGGCCTCTGGAGGTTCTCATCAACTGACTCTGATTCCAGTGGCCCTTTTCATTCTGGGCCCAACATGCGGCTGGTACCCAAGACCTTCCTGAAGACCAACATGGACACAAGTCGTTAGAGAGACACAACATCAACTGTGTGAGGCTGGCCTGCCCTTGTTTTCTGGGCCAATATTCAAGCACAGAACTCTGCAGTTCATAGAACTCTCTAGTTTGTGCAGGGATTGGCAACAGGTGGGGTGCAGACCAAATCTGACCACGCTTATTCATATGTACATGTAATCTGATGACTTCTTGCAAGTAACAGAGTTGAGTAACAGAGATGGAGAGGCCTGAAAATTTAAAAATATTTAGTATCTGGCCCTTTGCAGACACAGTTTGCTAGCCTCTGCTTTAGAGTAACACCAGTTCCAGGGACAAGGGGCTGTCCTTGATCTTGCCCAGTGCTCCTAGTTGGGCAAGGGTGGGCTAGGGAGTCCGTTTCTCCAGCTGATTCTGGTAAGCAATACCAGGGTGGTCCACCTCGGATGTCTTTAATGTTTGGGACATCTGTGTCCCCATCTTAAACACTCAGTCATTCTACGGAGCTGGAATAGGTGCACCTCACAGTAGGGAATCTTGACGATTTGGGGGCCGCTATCAAATACAAATAAAAAGTCCAAGTAGTTCATGTTTGTGTTTCACGTCAAATAAATTCAGTTCCCAGTACTGTGAAGCTGGTTGCCAGTCACTTTGATGTGCATACACAGCCATGCTCATGTCCGGGCAGATGTGAACTTCCATGCAACAGCCTGTGCCTTCCAGCAGCGAAGCAGCCCAAAGGACAAAACTGCAGTCTTTCCAGGTACAGGGGCTCAGGAGATATCAAAATAACCTTAAACCCTACTATGTTTCTGCGTATTTACCACACTTGAGCCTTGAGGCAAACATCTAAATCCAAACCGGTGCAGGTAATTACCATTTTCATAGATTTTTCCAAAAGAATCATGTGTTAGAAGAGGATGATTAATATCTGAAGAGTCAATTCCTGTGTTAGCAACAGCGGTCTGGGTCAGTGCTTAAAACTGGTGTGGGCAGAGGTTTTCAGCCCCACCTCTCCCTGCGTGGTGAGGGATGTAACAGCTTCCATATGGGGAACCACTGCGTGTGTGTGCTTTCCCCTCATGCTGATGAGGCATGTTATACTCGGGAGGAATATTCTGGGGAAGGTGACTGGTTAAAGAAGGACGAGGTAGAGAAGAGAGATGTTTGAACAAAATGTTTGTATTTATTTGATCTCAACATGTGGCCTTTATTTTTTTCCCCAAAGAGCATTTTAGTGACTATTTTTTGGTATGCTAAAAAGTAGCATGTTGATTTGATTATTTATAAGTTGTAAATCATAGTAATATAACAGTATTATTATAGAGTTCAGTGGGCTCTCAAAAGGTCCTCTGTCACCAGGAAGATGGGTTCTTCTTTTACGGAGAAGGAGCTAGGGCGTCAGTCACAGAGGCTGTGTAACCAGTGAACCTGCCCCACCACATCCCCCCCTTCCATTTTTCTCCAAATCCTTAGTCTGGCTGCAGAAAATGGAAAAGGTTTCTTTTCTTTCTTTTTTTTAAGTATTTTTTATCTAGTTTCTTTTCTGAGGAGTTAACTTCTTTAGACTATATTGACCCTATGAAGAGAATTCCAGAAGCAACTCTTAGATTCAACATTTTTTTTTTTGCTTATTTCCACCACCATATTCCATCAGCCATGTGACAAGTACAATGTGCCACAGGAAGAAAACACAGTAATGGATTGCACCAGCCTTTCTATACTTTCCTATCCTTATCCCCTTCGGTGGCCTGCGAGCTGGCAAGTGGCCACACTAAATGGTACCCCTGTCTCCTGAGGTGCCTATTGCCAGGACTGCTCAGGTCACTCATCCTTCTCCATCCGTAGCCCAGTTTTTCCCCTCTCCCCAATTTCCGTGAGAATGCAGTTGTAGGTCAGAGCTTCCCGTAGTGAACAGGACCACAGTCCATCCAGAAATGGTCCTGGGTGTGGTGCAAATCCTACCGTGAATGAAAACAAAATCCAGGTAGAGATGTCAAGGGCAAACTTGAAAGGGAACAGAAGTCACAGAGCAATGTGGGTTTGGGAACTGGACTAGTTACACCAGTCATTTCCTACCTGCCACATCCTCTTCTCTGAGGACCTTACCTTGCCCACTGTTGCTGTGGGCAACCCTGGCCATCAGTAACTAAACCAGGGGCGAGCATCTGGCCCAGGTTAGAATTTGGCGAGTGTTGGGACAGCGAGAGCCTCAGCCAGGTAGTTGTCTGTGGGTGCGGCACTTACAAGATCCTGTGGCAGAATTCCGTGAGGCAGGCAGCTATCTTAAGCCATGTGCAAAGGAAGGAAGCTAGATGAGGTGGAGAAGATGGCACAGATGCTCAGGAGCAAAGAAAGCTGAGAGAAAGGAGAAACTCAGGCTCTTCTGCGCCACAGGAGTAATTCTCAAAACTGGGTTTCACGATCTTCCCTTATAAATGCGCGAGCGACCCCATTTGCTTAAGTTAGTCCGAGTGGGTTTCTGGTTGCAGCAACCGAAGCTGCCCCCTTCTAAGATGAAATGGCTGGGGTGGACGTGGCAGGTGTGGTGAGAGAAGGAGCCAGGAGGGAAGATAACTCTGGTCACTGTTCTGGGGAGAGTCCAAGGATGCGCGCTATCTCCACACATTCAAATGTAACGAGGCAGCCCTATTTCCAACGGGTCAGCTTGCCCAAAGTTCTGCTCAGAGAAATGTGATGTATCTGTTTGAATACATAATCTTAGCACCGGGAAGGCCTTTCTAAATAAAACACAGATCTGGAAACCATAAAGAAAAGATGGACAGATGAGACTACCCATCTTCAAATTTTAAATAACCTTTGACAAAAGACATCATGAACAAAATGAAAAGTGAAGGGTCTACTTGATGGCTGGGGACCCCCTGCACTGTCCCAGACTCTCTCCAGCTGAAGATCAGACACTGCTCCAAGGCTGCTAGATGGGGGTCCACCCACCCGCGGCTTTGGGGCTGCCGTGACTTCTGAGCTTGTCACAACCCCTGGCAGCAAGACCGTGACCTCTCATGGTCCCACAATGAGAAAATGAAAGGGAAGAAAGAGGAGAGGGGATGAAATGAAAAATGGATGAGAACAACAGGGAGTGGGCAAGAACTTCGAGAAAGATGAAAGGAACAAGCTGGTTCTCTCTCTCCCGCTCCTGGGCCCTGTCTGTTGTGATGCTGTGGTCCCGCGTTAACCCACGGAGCTGCCCTCATCCCAGTCTGGGGCTTGCGGTTGAAAGGGCGCTGTGGGAACTAGCCTCACACGGAGTGGCGAGGAAGGCAGCCCTCTCCGTCTGACCCTCAGCCCCGCGAGTAAATGAACTCTATTGATTACCCAAAAGGCTCTGAGCAAAATCTTTAGTTCTAACATTTCCTTCCCATTCTTTTCATTTCCTTTCCCCCTTAACTAAATTCCCTTTCAGCTTACCACCCACCAGAAGGGAGAATGGAAATGAGGTTCTTTTACTTAATAACTTGCCAAACTATAAACAACTCTCTCAAACTAAGCCGCGACTCATCTAGGGAAAGGGCAATAAAAATAATGATTTATGTGGTTGAGTCCTCTGAGACGTTTTTATAGCATCACAGATGGTTTTCCAAATTGCAGAGCAGCTTTATTTTATTCTGTGTATCTCAATTTCTCAGTCTGTAATTGGAAAATAATGCTAGCTGCAAGCTGCCTATTTTTCAGGTGAATTGGTTAGATCATGAGGGTGTTTACATAGAAGCACTTTGAATCTTAGGGAAATGTGGAAAAAACCATGTGGGAGCCTTGTGTAATGAGGCTAGGCATATTGTGCTGTTGAGGTGGGGGGAATGATTTGGCCCAGACAACACCTGACTCCACGCAGCATCAGCTGCTTAGGAAGGCTCAGCTCACCCTGGCTGGTGTGGCTCATTCAGTTGGAGCATCGTCCTTTAAACCGAAAGGTCACGGGTTCTATTACCTGTTGGGACACATGCCTAGGTTGTGGGTTTGGTGCCTCGTTGGGATGCACATGAGTTCCTGGCATTTGGGAGGCAACTGATTGATGTTTCTTTCCCTCCCTCCCCCTCTCTCTAAAATCAGCAAACGTGTCCTCAGCTGAGGGAAAATAGAAAAGACTCAACTCTAAGTAGTGCACCATTCTTTCAGATTTGTCTTTGACAGTTTTAGAGCTTCAGTGGTTACAGGAAGTGCCTGTGTAGTTAGGGGTGGGGTGGGTTGTAAGAACAAAGAGATTTGCATCAACGCTCTAATCCTCCCACCTATGTTAGCATTAAAACAGCTTGGCTTTCGTTTTGGCTTTGGCCTGAGCCCTGGCTCTGCACACAGACTTCAGCCCTAGGCGTTTGTTAGGTCTCTTCATAGCATTCGACCTTTAACTTCTACCCAAACCAAGGGCACTGGGTCCTTGAGCTTCGACAATCCAGATCAGAGGTGGCACCAACCTTGTTGAGAACAGTGGCCCCAGGGAAAGCCTGTTGCTCTGACCTGGTCTGTCCCCTCATCTGTAAAGTGGGTGTGACCCTAATATACCCACCATAAGGCTAAGGAAATTTGTATTTTTAGGTTGAGGCCAAACAAATAGAATTACTACTTACGATTTTACACTTTGTATGGCTGAATGAATATACTTTAGATAGTTTTATCATGTTTCTGATGGTTACCAAAAGTTTTTCTCTGGGATTCAGGGCATTACAACAGTAGAAAAGAAACATTGAATTGATGTGGGGCAGGGGCTAGGGCATATATCCTCTTAAATCCATCTCCCCCATGCTCTTAAATTATATTTACATTAACTCATATCTTTGAACTTGGGACAAATCATAAGATCCTCACATCTCAGGGTTCCCAGAAAGAGAACATACTAATTAAATATGTATTAAACATTGTCTGTGGGTGTGTTTTGGAATGAGTTCTTTCCGTGCACTATCTCATTCAATCCCCAACCCTCTGAGGCAAGTACTATCATTAGCTCCATTTTACAGATGTAGAAACTGAGTCTTAGAAAAGTAAGTAATTGCCATAGGTCACACATTTAGGAAAGGATGGAATCAAGAGTCAAACCAAGGGCATCTCGATTCAGCGCTCATGTTTTAGCACCTTGCTGAGGCCTTGATGCATCAAAATGCAGGCAGGCCTGCAGGGACTAGCCTTGGACTCTGAGCTGCTCTGTCATCCCTCAGAGGTTGACAGGTTCACGTGAGGCCACTGGCAGCTGCTGCCAAACCACCAGGTGTGGTATCTGCTCTCTGGTAAGAACATCAATGGCACGTGAGAGAGATGAGGAGATTATATCCTCATGGAATATGCATGTCCAGAAGATATCTACAGACTTAAAAACCTACAATGCCTGATTTTTAAACAATCTCCACACGCAGAGAAAATGCACATGCAAGTCTTTAAGTGGGAACATAAGTTAGCAAAGTCATTCCTTTTTCCTGATAAAATGGTTAGCACTTGCTTAGAAATGCCTTTTATCGTAAATCAGAAACTGTCGGCATTAACTGAGTCACCACTTACTCTGTTTTTCTTCTTTGTTTCTTAAATGCTCGTCTATCCCTTCTCTTTGTTTGCCTCTTCTCTTGCTCTACTTTTTCATAAGAACTTAAGCTACTCATTTAAATGGCGAATCAAATACTCTTCCTCTTGGAGAGAGATCACTTCCTTCCCTTCCATGACTGGCTGGGCTTTTTTACCTTCGGGTGACAATTTTGCTGGAGGTGTGGGAGAAACGTTGCTTCTCAGAAATGCAACCTATATGGCATTTACGATCTTGCAATGATCCTACAGAGGCTTACACAGTTAGCCTTATTGAATGCTCGGTAATTGTTAGGAACGGTGTACTTGCTTGCCCAAGGTCACTAGTATGTGGCAGATTCGGCCCATGGCTGTCTGACTTCAGAGCCTATGCTCTTAACTGCTCTAGCATGTTATCCTTCTGGCCAAGGTGAGGCTCCGTGTGTCCTCTGAGGTAGCTCTCTCTAGCTGGGTAGATAGATAGTCAGGGTAGAGCCACTAAGTGTCACTTGCTGTAGCCAGCTCTTGGAGATGGCACCAGATTGTGACGCAGCTTTCTGTTCCTCAGGCAAAGAGGAATGAGGGGGATGAGGCAGGTTCCATTTATATAGGCTGGAGGAGACGGAAATCCCCAAGGTTTAGGGAGAAGAATGCGGTCAAGTGTATGGAATCTGATCATAGTGTTTTAGAGCCGAGTTGGACTTTACAGAGGATTTCCGCTAATGCCTTTATTTTAGTTGGAGATCTGAGAGGTAAAGTGAATTGTCTAAGGACACACAGCCAGTTAGACGCAGTGGCAGACCTATTTTTTTTTTATTCAGGATAAACTGCTTTTTTCACTCTCCCTCCACTCTGCTTTGACTTTACTTGTTATCACGAAGTCCGAAAGATCAGAAAATTAAGTAGCTTTTAGCAATGTAATTGCACATTATACAATTTGGCTGAAAGTCATTATAATAATAATGCCAGCAGATTCCCCAAATCCAGGTGTTCTGAATGTTTCGGTGTTTTGCTAAGTTACTATCTAGAATCCCAAGGCCATATTTATGCCACATGAAATTTCCGAAGAGCCGGACAATTTCCTATAAAAAGACAGTCGTATACTGATTAACAAGTTGGAAACTCAGGGTTTCCGGAACTCCCGCTTTCCTTGTGCTCAGGGAATGCAGAGTCCTCAGCAAACACTCTCCTGACTTAACCTCCTCCACCGCCTCCCTTTCTGACGTTCCTGCCTCCGTTGTTTACCTCTCTCAATAGTCTATAGTCTTACCTCAAACACTGGTTAGTTGAATCACCTTAGATGGTAAATTTCTGGGATGAAGTCTTTGTACTTCTGTTACACAAGAAGGAATATTGGACTACAACCCAGGCAAACTCGCTTCTGGTCCTGGTTCAAAATGAACCGGGACTTTCAAAGCCCTGGTCCTTCATTTCTTCGTGGCTAAAACATGGACAAAAAATCCCTGC
>PVKM010002304.1:0-66385 GCA_004027735.1 Carollia perspicillata | reverse complement strand
ACTGGCCAGGTCCAGTCTGCCTCCTCCTAGCCAAACCTAGAAGGATATGGAGATAGATGGGGGCTCTTGACTCCAACTACTGAACTTATTCGAAGAAGCTCAACAGGGGTCCGGGGGTTGACCTACAGGGACCGTTTCCAGAGGCCTGACTCCTGACTGGTGGGCTGTGAGATTATTCCAGGTACTATATTTTCTATCTTAAGAGTTACATATTTATTGCATTGAAATTAAAAAATTCACATTCATTTTATTCTAATTAAGGATATTTTCTGATATACTTGGTGGGAATTGAATAGATAAGCTAGTGCACTGTATTTTATCACTCGAGGGCATGCTTATTAATTTTAGAGAGAGGGGAGGGGGGAGAGAGGCACAGAAACATGGATGTGAGAGAGGAGCATCGATCGGTTGCCCCCCGTACACACCCAGCCAGGATGGAACCCACAACCCAGGTGTGTGCCCTGAATTGGAATTGAACCCATGACCTTTTGGTTTACAGGATGACGCTCCAACATAGCCACAGCAGCCAGGGTGGTATGATAATTTTTAAACACTTTCACATTGTTTTAGTGCTGCTGCATTTATTTTTATGTACTATTTAAGGCAATCCATCCTGGCTCTCCATTTCCGGTGCTGATATACAGTGTTCGTGAAATGAATTCATCTAAGTGAGGCAAGAAGAGTTCATGTAAAGGGAACTCTTAAGAAAATCAATAGTGTGGGTGGTCAGTGGGTGTGGCTGGGGTTGTGCAGGGACACTTGTATGGCTGGTGCTTGGGAAAGGGTGGCTGAGGGACGGCCCAGGATTTGCCTGCAGTACAGGGGGGAATGTTGAGTCTCCCACCCGCTGCCTGAGAACCAACTCACCAGAGCAAATGACGCCGGCGTCTTCGTGGTGGCCGCAGTTGTGGGAGAACCAGCCACCATGCAGGCACTGCCACAGTCTGTCTTCGGTCCCCACGCACTCCACGTTGTCCAAAGAGATGGGGCCCTGGCCTCGGTCGAAATGCGCTCCCCTGGGGGCTGACACAGCCTTGCCACAGGCCAGCTGTCTGCACACAACCTGGGCATCACGCAAGTCCCAGCCGTCGTCACACACTGTCCCCCAGGTCCCATTGTAGCGCAGCTCCACACGGCCTTCGCACCAGTGACTGCCATTGGCCAGCCTGAGGGCCACATCTGGAAATGCAGACACATCCCCTTGTCACTGCCTTCGAGGAAGACCTGGAGTTTCCTCTGAGCTGACCAGCTCTGGAAGTCGGGGGGCTCTGCTCTTACCCCCCGGGGGAGGGAACTATGGTGGGTTGGAGTGGCTGCCAAGGTAGTTCAGGTGCAATTGCTTACATCAGTGTGATTTTTTGTTTTTAGAGCTTCTTTCCTAGACAAGATCGTCCACTTGACAGAGGCCAAAGGAGGCCCCTGGAGACCCTGTGTGAAGTGGGACACACCATGGACGTGAACTCTCAGTGTTCCTGCCTTCGGTCAGGAGCAGCGCCCCCTGGCAGGAGGAAAGGAACTCCCCACGCATTTGGAGTGAAGCGGGCTCAAAGCCAGCACGAGTCCAGTTCCCCTTCTCGGTGCAGAGGATGCACCCTGATATCTGAGTGCAGGTGTGTGTGGTCCAGCCACCCGGGTTGGGTGTTTAGCCACCTCCTCCAGGCAGATCTGGGGTGTAAACTCAGGAGCAAGGGGACCCCTCTTCCATCTCTAGTCCCCAGGCATAGAGCTGGCTGTCCGACCTTGCCATCATTACCCCGCCGGACCAGGGACTAGGGTGACTGAAGGACCTACCAGTATTATTCTCGTCTTGCATGACAGACTCATAGGTGGCATGAAAGCCACTGTTGGTGACGATGTCGTTGCTGCGGAAGACCACGGTCAGGTGATTTGAGGAGGAGGTAAATACTGGGGTTGCACCGGAACAGAACCTCCCCAGAGAGAGAGACTCACTCTGTGGGCCATCGAAGATTTCAACGAAGTCGTATGGACAGCCGTGGACGTTTTCCAGCCTGTGAAGTGATGATATCACACAGTTTCAAACCACTGGGGCTTTTCCCACAGTCAGTGCTACCCAGATTGGTTCAGGGAAGGTTCTGGAAAAGCTGTCTGAAACCTGCATCTCTGCACACAGGTTGAAGGAAATGAAGACCTTGTGGATGTCGGCAGTGTGTACCTTTCTGTTCCAAAAATGTTTTCATGTTGAATGTTTTCATTCAGCTATATTTTCTGAATACTTATTACAAGTGCAAGGAAGATCATTTAAGTAGCATTGACAGGCATTTGGGTGAAAAGGATGTTTTTCTCCCACCCCCTGACCTGCCCCGTCTCGCTTCATCCCCCTTCCCAGGAACAGCTGGAACAAACGGTTCTCTTTCCCTCCATGCGCAGCCTGTGCACAGAGGGCAGCTGCAGGGCTGGTACCCGTGGTTTCCTGAAGATTGCTCCATAGCAATGCACCCCCATGCACGGCAGCAGTGCGTGAGTGTGCCAGACTCTAGTTAACGGACCTGCTGCTGATGGGCAATCAGGTCGTTTCTGGTCAATGGCTCCTATGAGAAGCCCCATGATGGTTGCCTATGCCGTGAAGCTCTCTCTATAGGCCAGGTTCCTGGAACTGGAACTGCTGGGTTAAAAGGTCTGTGTGGTCAAATTTTGATCACTGTTACTAAGTGGGCCTCCAGGGCTTGCCTCACCTTTGAGAATTAAATGTGGAAGTGGTTTGTTTGTTTATTTATTTATTTATTTATTTATTTATTTATTTATTTATTTATTTATTTTGCAGGGGGATGGGTTAGGTGGGTGGGTGTGGGCCAGAACAAGCTATGGAAGAGTCAAGTAAAAAAATAGAAAAATGTTACTCACGCCAGCATGTCAAATGTTAGTTTGACATGAGCCCTGTCATCCACCTGTATATCCCAGGCACATGTCACATTTGTGGGGTATTTTTTAGGGTACCAAGGACTGGCGAAGGAGCCTGAAGCATTTGTGAGCAAACCGCCACAGTGGACATTTTCATCTGCAAGAAACAGTGATGAAATCCCATGGGGAGGGGCTCTGACTTCTGCTGGTGTTTTTAGAGGGGTCAAGAGGGCACAGAGTGAGGGCAGGAGTCAGAAATCATTCTAGGGCTGCTTTGGCTGGTAGCCAAAAAGTTGGCTTTGGAGACCCCTCGGAGTTTCCCATGCTGCTCTTTGTCCGCTCAGAGCACTGTGGGTGTCCTGTCGGGTGACAGGGCTTCTCTGAGAAGAAATGATCATGACACACGGTTGAAAGGACTTCATGAACCCACATGCACAGACAGGTCTCAGCACGCGTGTTAGTGAAAGCATGCAAAGATGACGTGAGCCGCAGCATCCTTCCTGAGCACGATGTGTTCTGAGATAGCCTGCAGTGGAAGATCCCTCGTGCTATACGCAAATCCTAGCCGAGATCAAGACCAGGATTACTTATAGCAACCAACTCTTATCTGAAATATTGGAATCAGGGTGGAAATTGTTAAAAAGCCCCTCTTTCACTCTGGCTGGTGTAGCTCAGTGGATTGAGCACGGGCCTGTGAAGCAAAGGGTCGCTGGTTCGATTCCCAGTCAGGGCACATGCCTGGGTTGCAGGCCAGGTCCCCAGTGGGGGACACATGAGAGGCAACCACACATTGATGTTTCTCCCTCTCTCTTTCTCCTTCCCTTCCCCTCTCTCTAAAAATAAATAAATAAAGTATTTTTTAAAAAAGCCCCTCTTTCCTGCAGCTTCTCACATATAAAAGGCGGAAAGAGCATTCATTAAGTTGCTGCAAGTGCCGAAGTTGAAAGCAAAGCAAACAGAAACCACACGCAGGGTCTAGATAAAGCTGACGTACCTGTAGGGGGGCTGTCACCAGCTGGCCCTGAAAATACACAGAAAGAAAAATGACACTGCAAGTGAGGTCTTTTATCCAGAATAAACACTCCTTTGAGATACTCAGAAATATTGACGCTCAAAGCTGTGCCCCTGTGGGCAGAGAGAACTCTGGCTCCTCGTGAGTTTGGACATTTGTGCACTGCAGGTGCGAACAGGTGAAGTTTGCTACAGCCCGTTGAGGGCTGAGCCTGGGTTTCTATCATCCTCCCGCTCTCGGCAGTGTCCAGAACATGACTGGCACTGCAGGCCCTTAGCCCCCCTCTCCGCAGGCACCAACTGGGAACCCCACTGGCCCGGAAACTGCACTGTTGGTGAATCTGAGCTCTCCCTCCCTCCTGCCTGTCTCCCTCTCCTCTGTGTCTTCCAGCCCCACCATTATGTCAGTGCCAATGAGCTGCGTTGCTATTGTTAATCAGAAACAGAGAATTTAATTTGCTCAGGCCCCAACTTCAGGATGAAGAGTAGCTAGAATTCACAGGTATCAGGGGACTGGCGATGGGTTGAAGTGCACAAAGAGCAGTACCTAAGGGTCCTGCCTCGGGACTGCCATCAACACCCACGCAAAGACAGAAGAGAGGTGGACAGACGCATTAAGGCCGTCACATCCTCCATAAAAGAAAATCAGGCACTTTTTGTTAGGATCAAGCACATTCTACTTTGGACAGATATGAGTGTAGTATCAGAAACGATCCATGTCAGTTCAAGATTGGTGCCCCCGGCCGTGTCCACTGGCTCTCAGGCCCACTCGGGCCCTCATCTAGCTGCTGGAAGCACTAAAATTGGAAACTCGCATTTCTTCAGTTGTGCTCACTGATGGGGCTGGAGGTGCTTTGGTGACGGAGCTGAGCTCCTTCTTTCCCAGGGCCCCGCGGAGGCCATACGTACAGAGTAAGACCCGAGTGAGACCTGCCATGGGGTCTTGGCAGTGTCCCTGCTGCATTATTCACGAAGCAAGAATAAGTGGGCTCTATTTCACTGGTCATGGAGACAAACCAAGAATGTGCACTGGTATCAGTGCAGAGCCTGGCAGGCGCCAGGTGATCTTCGGACACCAGCTACTAGTCCTACTTGGGAGAGCGTGGGTCGGCACCAACACCGTGGCATGTCTACCCAGGACTGGGATGTCTGATGACTCACACCCTCTAATGAATCCCCACCACCTTCAAGGTGGGAGCCTTGACAATTTTACAGATACCACAGTTGAAGGGGAAGAAAACAAATTCTTAAGTAAGTCCACTTAAAAAGATGGCTTGAAGCCCAGCGCTCCGTTCTGAGTAACTGCCCACTGGCATGGACTTCTCCCTCCCCAGAGGCTGCTGCTGGGTGGCACTGTGAGGCGCACTGTGCTCCCCGGGGCTCACCTGAGCAGATGGCACTGGCGTCCTCGTGGTGCCCACAGTTGTGGGAGAGCCACCCGTTGTGTGTGCACTGCCACACCTGGGCTTCGTCCCCGGTGCACTGCACATCATCCAGCACAATGTGGCCCATCCCTCTGTCAAAGACACCCTGAGCTGGGGCCGACAAGGCCTTGCCGCAGCCCAGCTGCCGGCACACCACGCTGGCATCTCTCAGGTCCCAGTTGTCATCACACACGGTGCCCCAGGTGCCATTGTAGAAGACCTCCACCCGGCCCTCACACCTGTGGCTGCCATTCACCAGTCTCAGGGACACACCTGGGGGACAGAAAGGCAAGTTTCTGGGGTGTGGTGCTGTCCCTAGACTCTAGGACCAGGACCTTCTTCAGATAGAGAATGCCTAGCAGCACGTGGGCACATGTCCCGGTATTTGCTGTTGGACACTAGAGAGGGTGGCCCTATGTCCTGATCTGCCTGGAATGGTCCTGGCTTACAGCTGTTGCAGATCTATGAATGCCTGTTCATTATTTTAGAGTCCTTTTAAAATTCTCAAAAGTATCCCAACTGGAGGATAACTTACACAGTTACCCTAAGCATAACCCACTGAGAGGTCTGAAAAGTCCCCATGTCCTGATGTGTAAGTGCCATGGTGTTTTTTTATCCCCATGGTGGTTTTTGTATTAAATTCAGCCAGAGGCAGGTGGGCAGGTGGCTGCAGCTGGACATAGTTTTGCTCCAGAGGCTTAGCCGACTGCATGTTCCCTTCCCCCAGAGAGCAGGGGGGGTGCTCATCTCGGTCGCCCACGTGCACTCACAGCCAAGACACAGCGGGAGACTCAGCCACCTGCTTTCCCAGACAGTGTTTGGTGAGGGAAAACAATGGTGAGTGTCAGAGCGGGTGGGGGCAGCTGAGGCTGTTGGTGTCAGAGCAGATGTCCCTCAGGCCATCACTAATGAAGGTGGGCTCCGCAGGGGAGATTTGGGGAGCGCCTCTTCTCTTCACGGGAAAGGACACAAATCAGATGCAGCCCCTGCGAGGCACGTTTCAGGATACCTACCGCTCTCCCTTTCGTCGGTCTGGGTGGCTTTGTACTGGGCATAAAACCCCGTGTTGGTGACCATGGCATCGCTCCTGAACACCACGGTCATGATGTTTGCAGAGGAGAGGAAGCTGAGCTCTGCCCCCGCACAAAATCTGCCCAAGGAGAGGGAGGCACCCTGCCATCCGTCGAACACTTCAAGAAAGTCGTAGGGGCACCCATAGACGTCTTCCAACCTAAGGCGGTAACACAGAGTTAATCTCCCCAAGGACATCTGTAGAAATGTCTCAAATAAAATCAGTATTTGCCTTGCATCAGCCAGAAACTGCCATGGACCCTGCCACCCCCTTCCAACCACACAACCCACCAGTGGACTGCACCCCTGTCCTTCCCTCATGGGACTGGCCCAGGTTGGCCCACCTTTCATCATGTCTCACTTGCTCTGTGTCAGCACCCCACCGGCCCCCAACTGCTATCTGGGCCTTCAGTCTCTCCCACCATTTCCATCACTGCCTTGAGGGTTCCCTGAAGGTCTCCTGACTCTTCATTCAGACTCTGCCACTCCCTGGGGTGGTGGCAAACGTCCACCAGATCTCATTGAGTAAAACTCTCACAAGAGCCAGGGCGAGGAGGAATGGCAACTGCTATCAAAGCTCCAGGGGCCTGTTGGGTAGGACTCTTTGCCCAATGCTGCAACTTCCTTGCTCCTGTGTTTTCCTGACACGTTTCGTCTGACCTGGGTGATCAGAGAAGCTGTCCCTGATCATCCTGCCTGGTGCTGCCTGTGCTCCTGTCACTCTCCGTCCGGTTCCCATGTATGCATGCATATATTTTCTTCATAGCACTTACTACCTTATCCCTAACTGAAGCTGCCCATTGAGTTTTGAAAACAACACTCAGTGCCAGTTGTTCGAGTGCCAGTTGTCTCCCTTTCTAGATTGTAAACTTTGCGAGGGCAGTGAAGTCTGTCTTCTCTGTTTTGTCCAGCACTACAAGCCCGTTCCTAGGCTGGTGCCCACACAGAGAAGGCTCAATAAACATACATTTAAAGAACATCAACATTTGAGCCCTGGCTGATGTAGCTCAGTGGACTGAGCTCAGGCTGCGAACCAAAGTGTCGCTGGTTTGATTCCCAGTCAGGGAACATGCCTGGGTTGCAGGCCAGATCCCCAGTGCGGGGCATGTGAGAGGAAACCACACATTGATGTTTCTCTCCCTCTTTTTCTCCCTCCTTTCCCCTCTCTCTAAATATAAATAAATAAAATCTTTACTTAAAAAATTTAAAAACAAAAAAATAAAGAACATCAGCATTTATCTAACATGCTAGAAACGAGACACACACATTTGCATTTAAGCAGCAGTAAGTAGGCTCTGATGCATGTACGGGCTCACTGCCTGATACATCTACAATGGACACACTTAGACTGGTACGCAAACTGCTGAATTTGAAAACACGCTCCATGCAGAACACATCTGTTCCAATGAAGTAAGAGCCAAGAACCTCAAAGGAACCAATTTTTGGTTTTGAAAGAAAAAGTGATACTATTTTTATGTAAGGTGATCTTGCAATCTCAGAAATCATTTCATTAGAAAATAGAGCACAATTCACTTAGGAAGAATGAACTAGCATACTTTAAATATGGATACAATTTCAACAAATCAAGTGTGAAGCAAAACCTTATAGAAGCTGAAATAGAACAAAATGAGGCACACTTCGGTGCAAATTAAGATTTCTGTCTCAGCACTGTTGTCTGCGCTACTGACGGTGGAGGCTGGGTAATTCTTTGCTGTGGGGGCTGTCTCGGCGGCGGTCCCCCGCTTCTGGACAAGTTCTCCATGGATGGGGTGGAGACAGGAGGCAGAGCTCAGGCGGGCGAAGCTTTGTTCCCTCACCCACTGTTCACCTCCTGCTGTGCACTCCGGTTCCTAACAGGCCATGGACTGGTCTGGGGCCCAGGGGTTGGGGACCTCTGAACTGTAGGATCCTTAGCAGCATTGCTGGCCTCCACCCACCAGGTGGCAGTGGCAACCCCCCATGGTGACAGTCAAAAATATCTGCAGACATAGGCAAATGTGAAGCAGTGTAACTGTTCCCAGCTGAGACTCACTGGAGCAAATAATTACTAACTTTATGTCCCAAGTAACAGCTGTTTTCAAGAAGTGATAAAATGGTACTCAGTGTCCCCAAATGCTCGAACTGAATATTTAATAGATTTGAACTATATGGCACCAAATCTTCCCACAGAGCTTTCAACAAACAAATGTGTGTGAAATGAATGAATGAGCAAGTGAATGAAGGAATGACTGATAAATATACTGACTCCATCCCTCGCTGACTCCCCGCTTTACATTTGAAGGCAGCAGTTTGCCATTCAGATCCTTGCTGCTGTGGCCAATGAGCATAGATGGAAAGCAGTGGCCGAGGTCCAGGACAGACTGTGACAATGTGAGGAAGAGAGAATGACCCGCATGAGATCAGTGTGGAGAGATGAAACCAGGGTTAAATGTTATTAGGAAAAGTCATTTTGATTAAATAGTTACTTGTGTATGCGTGTGTATAGGACTATATATACATATAAACAGGCGCTAAAATAGGGTGAATTCCTTTAAACATGGGTGATGGTTGGAGAAAGAAATGGGAAGTCCAAGGCATGTGATGAAAGAAATGAATGAACTGAGGCTATGGAATTTGTAGAGGAAAAGTCTTCAACAGAGAAGGGGCGGGGGTAGATTTGTTTTGTGTAGCATCGCAGGGGAGAATGTAGGTCAGAAAATGGGACAGAAGGACAGATATGGGTTCAGCCAAAGGAAGCCACTGTGCGCCCAGGTGGAGCTTGCGGAGAGCAGAGGGGTACGGTCTTCATGGTGGGTCGCCCCGGCTGAGGCTTGTTGTCTTGGTGTCAGGGATGCTTGTGAGATATTCTCTAGTTGCATAGGAAGTTGAGCTCAGTGATGAAAAGACTCCTCTAAGCTCAGAGGACCAGACCAATGTTCACCTAGAACGTAAAAGGATTTGCTACACGGTGCTATAGACTGAATGTTTGTGTCCCCTAGACTTCGTATGTTGGAATCTAACCTCCCATGTAACAGTATTAGGAGGTGGGGCCTTTGGGAAGTGGTTAGGTCATGAGCATGGCACCCTGACAAATGGGATTAGTGTCCTTATAAAGAGGCCCAATAAAGCTCCCTCGGCCCTGCTGCCACGGGAGATGATAGGGAAAGGACCATGATGGTCTTTTATTGTGTCACCCCTGTGACAAAATGGTCCCTCACGAGACACTAAATCTGCTAATGTATCAATCTTGGACTTTCCGGCCCTCAGAACTATAAGAAAGGAATGTCTGTTGTTTATGAAGCTGCCCAGTTTATGGCATTTTTGTTATAGAAGCCTGGACAGACTAAGACAGAGAAATGCCACGTCTTTGAGGAAAGCATGGATTCTGATCTAACCCGGCAGTTGAAGCAGAGAAAGGCCAAGCTGCTTACTTCAGGCTTGGGATGGTCAGCTCGATGTAGAAGGTCTCAGCCACATGTATCACCCAGACACACTGCATGTTGGTGGGGTAGTTTGTAGGGAACCAAGGACTGGAGAAGGAGCCCAACAGACTTGAAATTACTCCCCCACAAGAGTCACTTCGTCCTGTACAAGCAGACAAGAGGCCCACAGACAGCATTTTCAGGACTGCATGTTACATTTTCCCAGGTGTAGAAGCCAAAATTCCACCAAGCTCAACAGGGAATCACAAAATAGGAATGGGTCATGCTGGTGTAGACATGGCTGTGGCCTGGCTGGTGTGTGATTGTACTGTTCAGGGGAACAAGGGAGGGGGAAAGATGTAGGCAGTATCCTCAACTGATTGTAGGTGAGACTGGGGATGGGATTGAACAGGGATGTGGTAGGAGTGAGGCGCCCAGCCCATACTTCATTAAAGCTCTCCCTGGCTTCCTGCCATATGAGCCAGGTGAATTCACAACCCTTTTGTGAGGGCACCAACCCACCAATACCTCCCTCTCTGGGAGGCCAGGACAGACTGATGTTACTCTACTTTTGTGAATTACCGTAGAGATTCCATCCTTTAAAGGTTATACTTGCATTGAAGGAAAGTTACCTTGTGGTACAGAAGCTTGAGGAACAGCAGCTGCAAAAATCAAACCCCAAGACAATCAGGAAAGAGCTTAGCATCATAAAGTCACTTTCTACTGAAGTCCAAATGAATGAGCCTGCCCTTCCTTGCTCTGCTGTCCAGAGAGGACAGTTTTGGATGTCATTTGATTTGGGAGATGTAGCTCTTGGCTCATGGTCCAAGCCATCGGTTCTCAACCCCGGCAGCACATCAGAATCCCATGGGAAGCTTTGGATATAGCTGATGGCTGAGTGTGACCCTAGAGATTCTGGTGTGACTGGGCTAGAGTGCAGCCCCAGACCTTGAGAATTTTAAAAGCTCCTTGAGGGGTTGGTTTAGTGTCTAGGTCACTAACCCCCAGGGTCTAGGTCAGGATGGAGGTCAGACTTCTAATTCACTTTGCAGAGATATTGTGTCCAACTTACCTAGGGGTGTAGGAGTGACATCTGGATCCCAGTCCCCAGCATCTGCTGGCACGAAAAAATGCAAATTTATGAAATCTAAATTCAATTTAATGAAGACAAAGAAGTGATTTCTAGCATGGTCAGATCTCAAGTAGACAGGTTTTATGTCACACAAGCAAGAAGAAAGGCATGTTTAGACTTTGGGAGAGGTTGCAGAGAAGAGGACCTGCCTGCCCATGTTGTGGCCCTCCTGTGTGCGACTGCAGAATGTAGTCAGACCCCCAGCATTCTCTGTCAACCTGGCTGAGGGACATTCATCTGTCGGGCCACAGTTCTTAGCTTCCCTGGCCTTGCTCTGGGAACAACCTCCACCCATCACCAAGATGACACAGGCTGAAAGATCAGAAAGAACCTGCCATGGTGGGGAGGCTACCTGAGCAGATGACACCAGCATCCTCATGGTGGCCACAGTTGTGGTCTGACCAGCCAGAGCTAGAACACTGGCTGAGGTGGTCCTCACTTCCTGAGCACTGAATGTCGTCCAGGAGGGTGTCTCCAGAGCTGGGCCAAAGGAGGCCTTTCCAAGGGCAGCAATGGCCCAACCACAGCCTGGCTGCCAGCATACAACCTTGGCTTCACTCAGGTCCCACAGGTTGTCTCACACAGTGCCCCAGACCCCCTGATGGTGGACCTCCAAGCATCCTGCGCACGCTCCAGACCCGCCCACCAGCCGCAGCTCCGGTCCATCTTATAAACAGAATAGGATTTTATTTGTAAGCTTGGAATGTTTTAAGTAGAAAGGATTTCTAGTTCCCATATTTGTGGCTTTCTGAAAAAATTTCAGGGATTCTTACGAGGGCCTCTAAGCATCAGAGGCCCCACGATCAGCAGGTGGTGTGCTCGCTGGGAAAAAATTGGACTTGGCTCTGGAATGAGAGCCAATAGGGCCATAGCTGAAAGACTCCCCAGGCCTGTCATTTGGGTGAGTCTAGGGTATGAGGTGCGGCAGCTTGGGGAGAGAAGTGGAGTCTTCAGGAAAGTTTGGTTTGTGGGTTTCAGCACTCTGGACAGTTCCAACATGGCGGGGAGTGAGGACACAGGCATAAGACCTTCACAGCACACAGCTTCCTTTCCCCAGTGGAAGCTAGCAGCCTACCCATTCGCAAGCAGGCTGGAATACAGCACCTGTGTTATTTCAGCTGCCCATGCAACACTCTTAGTGGGAAAACCCAGCAGCTATGGGGCAGAGTTGATGGGCCTAAGTGTGAGGGTTTGTTTGTTTGTTTGTTTTTTAAATCCTCAGTCTAGGACATGCTTATTGACTTTGAAGAGAGGAGAAGGGAAGGGAAGAGAGAAACAGTGGTGCAAGAGAAACATCGATTGGTTGCCTCTCCTACGCACCCTGGCAGGGGACCAAACCCACAATGTAGGCCTGTGCCCTGACTGGGGAACGAACCCATAACCTTCTGGTTTATGGGTTGACACTCCAACCACCTGAGCCACACTGGCCAGGGCAGAAGTGGGAGGGTCTTTTAAAACTGAATCTCAGGCACCTGCCAATTGGGAAGTCCCCCAACTTAGCAAACTGTGCTGCCCTTTAAACACCCTTTGATGCTTCCTACCTGACTCTCCTCCGCCCTGTGGGGTCACGCTGAACACAGCATGAAAGCCAGTCCTGGTGACCATAGCATCACTTTGGAACACCACTGTCATGATGTCTGAGGAGGACAGAAACACCAGAGCTGCTGGGGCACAGAACTTCCCCATGGAGAGCGTGGCAATTCTGGGGCCATCGAAGATTTCGACTGAGTCGTAGGGGCATCCGGGGCTATTTTCCAGGCTGCAGGGGTCAAAGTGGAGGTGAGCAGCATGCTAGATCTTAAAGCAACCGTAGGATGGAATGTTTGGATTAGGTTTTAAATTGCACATGTATATATAAAATATCAGTGAACTTTTTCAGATGCCTCATTATCAGAACTCTTATTTTCTTTGCCTGAGGAAGGAGTGAGACTGACAATTCTGTTAATATAGTAACAGAAATTTTAAAGTCACAATTTTAGCCAATCACAACCTACAGGAAACATCAAGAAATGCTAATGTGCACTCCAAAAATTTCTCAGCAGTCCAATGATCAGCATGTCATAGACATCGCAGCCAATTGTTTCTACCTCTGCATTTCACAGCATTTTCCATATCCAAATTCTTGGGTAGGGAAAAGCATGCTTCTAAAATAATAACGTCAGCATACAAGGGTGGGCCAAAGTAGATTTATAGTAGGAGTACATGAAACAGAGCTTTTTCTTGTGTTATTGTTTTTTTCTTTTTTATGTAATTGTTGTTCAAGTACAGTTTTCTGTCTTTTACTCCCATCCCAGCCAACCCCCCCCAGCCCTCCCCATCTCCCTCCCATTTCCACCCCCCCAAGTTTTTGTCCATGTGTCCTTTATACTTGTTTCTGTAAACCCTTCCCCCTTTCCCCTGAAATTCCCTCCCCTCTCCCTCTGGTTTATTAATTGTTGTATTATTTTCCATACTAACACCTGTAACCTACTTTTGTCCACGCCTGTATAGAAGAGTATTTGCACTTCAGTGATTATTCCGAAGGGATGTGTATGAGGGGTGATTTTGATGGAATAGACAACTGATAACATGACAGACCCTGGGGCTGCGAGTTCAAGGTTTTCACTTCCTTGTGGGCTGTGTCCTTAGGGTAACATGTTTCTAGGCTATTCTTTGGCATAGGCCTGTCTGACTCCACAGACTGGACATGTGAACGGTGGGTTATCACAGAATTGGACAGCACGGCTGCGTCTGTGCCATACGCAGGAGGACGAGCTTCGTGGACACCCTGCTTACAGGATGGTGACGAGCTGGGGCTTTGACCTCAGACGGACGTGAGGGTTAGCCTCGGACAAGTGAGTTCCCCTCTCTGAGCCTCAGTTTCCTCACCTCTCATGGGGATGACAAGGACAGCTAGCTTAGGGCTGTAATGATGCTGGAGTAAGACAAAGGTTACAAAGTCCACAGCGCAGAGCCTGACACACAGCTAACACTCAGCATGTGTCAGCTCTCATTGTGTGTCATGGACATCAGAAATGACAGTGGCTTTGGAAAATTTACTCTCTTCATGTCAGAAATGAGGCAATGACTCCACTGTTTCCTGTTCCTTTGTGCCAACAGTTAGAAGATGCAGCCTGCAGCTGGCGTTGTTGGCTGTTGTTTGTGCAGAAAGGCTCTTACTATTTGTTTGAAATTTTGATGAAGGAAAAAGAAAGTCCAAGAGGACAAATATTGGTACCCAGTGTACAACAAGGGCAAAGCTGAGGAAGTGGATTTTTGTGGCATTTTTAGAAAAAAATATTGAAAGAAAAACTATTAAAATAACAAATATAGTAATAAGTAACACTGGATTTTTCAAACTAGAAGTGACTCATTGGCTAGCACTACAAAATTAACCCGAGCTTCAACATAGAAAAAAAATTGTGTTTCTTCCAGTCCTATTCCTAAAGGTTTCCCATTTAAATAACTATCTTTATAATGATTTCACAAGCCAATATTCTTACTTAGATAGACCCTTTCCCTAAAAAGTTGTTTTCTTACCTCAAACTCGGAATCTTGAGTTTGATGCGGAATTTTTTATCCACGTGGATCTCCCAAACACACTGGATGTCTGTTGGGTAGTTTTCTGGATACCGGGGAGTAGAAAATGAGCCGGAGAGACCAGAAATGACCTCGCCACAAAAGTTACTTCCTCCTGAAACAGCAAGACAAAGGATGTCAAGATCTGTCCTCAAGGTGTCCCTTGTGTGACCTCAGCAATGAGCAGCTCCCACCCCACAGCTGGGTGCCCTTAGCAGCGGCCCCTGGATGCAGACACACAAGGCTGTCTGAATAGAACTTTAGCCTAAATGTCTCCTGGGCAGGAGAGTCCTTCTGCTCTGATTCTGATGACTCAGAAAGTATTGATGTGTGAGAGTTCCCTGCCTTTCCCTCTCCCTCGTCATCTGATAAAGAAAATATTGTATTTGTCCAGTCCGTTTACAATCTCTCCCTCTTTCTGAAGTGGAAGGTGTCTTGCTTGATGGGAGAGAGGCAGAATCCATGAGAGACACAGGTGCATGAGAGGTCAAGGGCAAGGACAAAGAACCAGGCGCTGTAATGTGCCTGGGGAAGAGGAGGTTTGGGGGACGAGAGGCTCTAGAACAATTTTGTGGTCTGACAAATGGGTGACACAGAGGGGAATGTTGTGGACTGTTTGGGGAGGTTATGACCAGGACTTCCTTTTAGGTACTTTTCATCACTTTTTCTGGGTAAGCTGTGTTTCCTTTACTCAGTATCTCCTGAGATTGGAACTTAAAGATGTTTGGATGTATAAGGGTTAAACAAGATAACGAGGAGATCTAATCCTTCCATATAAATGGTCTTATTAATGTAGATAGATTCCACTTACACACACGTATAATACATATGTGAATGTAAAATACATGTGTAAAGCAGCATGCCACATAAAAAAGCAGGACACAGAATCATTAAATTATTTTAGAGAAAATTTGAACACATAGTACACTTTACAAACCTTCTCCCTAAATTATTAAGTTACTTAATTTTATTCTTTCTATCCCCTCCACCTTCATCCCAGCCAACTTGTAATCACCCCAGAATCCCATGGATTCCTGGTCTTTTCTGTGATGGATGTGGGGTGTGGTGAGGCACCCAGTCCTCTGATAGTTCTAGTGTTGATTGCGTTTGTAGCTTCTAATAACCAGGGTCAGGTCAGACTCACATTGGGACTCAGACTTCCTGAAACCTCTACGCATGGCAGGGGATGATGGACTGGTGCCCGTCAGGGTGCCGCTCCAGGGCTGCACCCAGAAAAGGCAGGCTGAGTGTGGCCAGATGGACCGAGCCACATGCTTCTCAAGTCTCTGGTCGCCTTCCTGCCTGCTCTGACCTGGGCAGATCCCCATGTCCCCTTCCAAACCTGCTCCTTTTGTCAAAAAAGTCAATATTAACAGGCATCAGATGTCCTGATGCCATGTCTTTCAAAAGGCCATGGTGAGGATGGAGGGGCTCCTCCAGCTGAGGCCCTGGCTGTCCTGGCCTTCACCATGCCAGTCTCCCTGTGCCATGGCCTGGGCACACTGCCCAGCATCTAGTGCAAGGGTTTTTTTTAGCACGGAGTTGCCATTTCAATGTAAAACAAGTGATTACCTGTTATATGATCCTGAGAAGCTGTAGAAAGACCTAGAAAGGAAAAAACGGGGGTTGGGGGGAGGTTAACAATGATAACCGGATGGTTCATTTCACTCAATGTGGCCTTTGTTTCCCTGTCTTCCATGGAATTTTAAGCTTAGCTGAGTTACATGAAATAAGAAAACTACAGATGAATGTTTGTTTGAATATCCACTTCCCTTGACCCTAACCACGGCCCTGGGACTTTAGACAGCCCTCCCTCTCTTACTCATGACCCCGACACATAAAGCTGGAATGCACAGAACACATTGAGGTTTTCTCCAGGCAAGTGTCCAAGAGAGGTGCTTCTGCCAATGACCTGTGACCTGTGTGTGTGTTCTCTGAGGCTCTGTGGGGACAGCCAGGTGCATTCAAAGAGCAAGAGACAGGGCTTGAAAATGCCAGTTCTGACACTGTGTAATCGAGTTATCTTCAGTAGGATTCTCCCTTTACCTAGTCTCAGCAGCAAAGATCAAATAAACCGACCTGTGCAGAAACCCCCAGCAGGATGCCTGATGACGCACAGAAGCTTGGAAACCCCCGTTGCTGTGCAAGGAGATGCCTTTTCACTCACCCCCAGCATCACTTCAGAATTTACACCACAGGTGTTGGTCTGCTTTGTCTAATCTCTGCTTTTTATTACAGATGGAGGTCATTTAGTCATTAAGTTATAAGAGCTTTGAAAACAGATGAAGGTCATAAAATCCCCAAGAGCATGTTCTTAGGGGTCAGGCTGATCGGTGTCAAAACTGGGTTCTACCATTCACCCACTGAGTGAGCTTAGGAAAGCTACTTAAACCTCCTACGTCTCATATACCTCTTCTGTAAAATATCTTATCAAATGCCCTTCTTGCAGGATTGTCCTGGGGATCACCAATTATCCAAGCAAAATGTCTCCCCATTTCTGCTCTAGTTTTGCCTGGTCTTTGTGTAGTGAGACCAAGAGACAAATGTAGTGAATGAGACTGGTGCCCGAGGGCACCCACAGCTCAAGTGCAAATCCACTGGCTAGTCCTAGATAACACTGTTAACTTACTTGTCTCAATTACCCATCTGGAAAATGGGAAAAATCAAAGTATTTGCATCAAGAGTTATCGTGGGGATTAAATGAATGATTAATGCAAAGAGCTCAGAACAGCATCTGGTTCTCAAAATTTGTATGTATTTGACATCATTAGTATCATTAAGTTGCTTGGACTAGAAAAATATGGACATACCTGGAGGTGTGGGAGGGAGCAGGTCTTCTGCATCTGGGTGCATGAATAAAGGCAACAGGGCACTCTCTTTAGTGAATTCAAAGCAGGGAGAATGTGGGGTAAGAGGGGCATGTGTGGGGGATGAAGGGAAAGGACCATGGTCTTTCTGGGCATGACACCAGAGCACAAGAACTTCACCCTGGGCAAATCCAGCCCTCCTCTGGGAGGGTCCTTGGTCTCAGGGGGCAGGGCACAGCAGCTTGGGTTGGGGGACTGCTTCTCAGGAGTCAGGGCTGGCTTGCCTGTGGCCCCTCTAGTGGTGAATCTCCTGAAATACTTGTTAAAATGCAGATGCCAGAGCCCCTTTTCAAACTGAGTTAGTCATCATCTCTGGGGTTGGGCCCTGGATTCTGCATTGTGAGGCCCTGGTGGTGCTGGTGCACACAAACATTTGAGACCTCCCATGTGCAACCTGGAGCTGCCCATGGCAGGACCTGGGTCTAAGCCCTGGGCCAGGATAGAGCTAAGGATTGTTTGGTGAAAGAATTGATGGGTGGGTAGATAAAAATTTCATCTGGGGTACATGGTTTCAAAGTGCTTTCATACACAACATGGAAATTATTGCATGAGAGGGGGAAGCTACCTGAGCAGGTGACACCAGCATCCTCATGGTGGCCACAGTTGTGCTCCGCCCAGCCCATGTGAGAGCACTGGCTCAGGTAGCGCTCCGCCCCGGTGCACTGGAGGTTGTCCAGGAGGATGTCTCCAGATCCTGGGCCAAAGTGGGCCCGCCCAGGGGCAGACACGGCCTGACCACAGCCCAGCTGCCGGCACACAACCTTGGCTTCATTCAGGTCCCATAGGTCATCGCACACAGTGCCCCAGGCCCCCTGGTAGAGGACCTCTACTCGTCCTGAGCACCGACTTGAGCCATTCATCAGCCGTAGCTCTGGCCATCTCCCTGCAGGCAAAGATGGGGTGTGAGTCCCCAAAAGACCCACCTGGTGTCCATCAGCACCAGGCCTCTGAGGCCGGGAGGACTATGGGGTCAGGGAAGAACATGGCCTGCTCTCCAGCCTTGGGGCCTGTCCCCCATGTTGCTCTTATATTTCTGAGTTGCGGGTGTCTTTAGCCAGTTTAATTTTATTTCAATGTTTCTGAGAGATTACCTTTCATGTCAGGCACTGATGATGCTGCTTAACCCAAAGAGCTATAGTTCCCACCCTGGGGAGTCTAAAGCCTACGTATTAGTCAGATGTGGACACGAGTCCAATGCCCTGTTCCACATTGTGATCAATGCAGTGAAGAGAAAGACTAGAGAGACTAATGTGGGGAGGCAGTCTGGGCTGGGAAGACCCTTAAAACAAGGAGAAGTAGTCTACAGCCATACCACCTTGAATGCACCTGATCTTATCTGATCTTGGAAGCTAAGCAGGGTTGGGCCTGGTTAGTACTTGGATGGGAAAACAGGGAGAAGGAGCTGGTCAGGGAGGGAGTTGGGAAAGGCCTTTGAGCCAGAGGGAAAAGCGCATACAAAAAACCCTGGAACACCATTTCATTCCTGCATGCAAATCTCTCTCTCATACGCACAGTCACCAGCACATGTGAAAAAAATCAGAAATAATAAATCCAGATGAGACTTTTGAATGACTTCTCAATGGTGAGAAAATCTCTGTGCTTTAGAGAGAGTATGAACTTTGAGCTGGAAGAAGAAACAGGCCCAGGGCCAATCAAGACAGCTGCCATTTTAGTCCCGTTAAAAAATTTTTAAAAAGTGTGACCTACCTGGATTGTTCATAAGGGATCCCTCTCCATCTGTTCACACAGAGAATCATTAGGTCAGTATTTTTTAGAAATCCTGCTTTTTCATAACTGAAGACAAAGATTTTTAATTACATCCTTATAAGGGTGTATTGATCTGTCACAGGGAGCATTAGTGCCTTTGACTGACATCGTCTGGGGAGAAGCGGGTTCCCCTGTGGGCCTGGCAGGAAGCTTGGTCTGATGCTGGTCTGCTCGGGGTTTGGAGAACGTGGCCAGATGTCACGGGCATGCTTGCGATGACATGGCTCAAAGTGCTGACTTTGTGGCAGTGAGCTTCACTTTGGGAAGTCTTTGGGGGCCCCTCAGATTTAGACAGTCACCCTCCAGAAGATTGAAACTTGGGAATGACATGTGTCCCCCTCCCACATGAGGTTGTTGGGCGACACATGACACAATGCCACAGAGCAAAAAGATGGACAAACGAATGCACAGCAAACAAGGCAATAATTATAAATATGTGCCCCGAATCAAAAGTCCCAGGTAGCAGGTACTGACATACGACTGAGCTCCTCCTCACATGGGCAACTCTGTGACAAGGCCACTTTGAGTTATGGCTACTGATTTATCTAGTCACATCAGGTATTACGGCTGCTAGTTTATGAAAAGCATCCCATTATCAGAGAGGGGTATTAATAGACATTCCAGAGGGGACTCAATTATTCCTAGCTAATTGTTTACGCATAAGTCCACAGTGTTTTTAAAAATTGTCACAAGGCAATTAAAATGAGCCATTCTAGTTCAATAGTTTCCTCCGTAGTATGACTGAATGAGGAAAATGGCAGTGAACATTGCCAAATATGCAGCCCCTGGCCAGGTGCTATGACAGTGCTTTACAGAAGACAGTGCGAAACCTTCTGCAATTCTTCAAAAAAGCAATTAGTCTCCTCACTTTACAGGTGACGGAACTGGGAGTCTACATGTTGCCAGTGCAGTTGAGTGTTGGCACCAGCTCTCAGATCCAGACTCAGTTCTCTCCAGCTGTGAAGTCTTCCCTAATGGGACTATAGCAGCTGCCCTTTGAAGGGAAAGCCTGCCGCTAGGCTCCTTAAAAATTCCCATAATTAGCTCTGGCTGGTGTGGCTCAGTGGGTTGAGAGCCGGCCTGCAAACCAAAGGGTCTCTGGTTTGATTCCCAGTCTAGGGCACGTGCCTGAGGTGCAGGCCAGTTCCCCAGATGGAGGCATGCAAGAGGCAACCACACATTGATGTTTCTCTCCCTCTCTTTCTCCCTCCTTTCATCTCTCTAAAATATAAATAAATACAATCTTAAAAATATATTAAAAATTCCCATAATTAAACATCTGCTTTGCATGTGTCTGTATCCAGTCAAGCACACACACCTTTGGTAATTCTTACTACCAAATCAGAAAATGAGGAGGTATTATTCTGAAAGGCTAACACTTAAAATCTTATCTATTTAGCCAAGTTAGAAAAGCTAAAGCAAAAATCAAATGATATGTGTTTGAGTGTCCTGTCTTCTCCCTGGGTGACTCTGAATTCCAGCAGTGAGGTCTTGAAGCTCTTTGAAACTGGCAGTGACTATATGAAAGAGGAGAGGATACCTGAGCAGGTGACACCAGCATCCTCGTGGTGGCCGCAGTTGTGCTCCGCCCAGCCTGAGTGGGCGCACTGGCCCAGGTAGCGCTCTGCCCCGGCACACTGGAGGTTGTCCAGGAGGATGTCTCCAGATCCTGGGCCAAAGTGGGCCTGCCCGAGGGCAGACACAGCCTGACCACAGCCCAGCTGCCGGCACACAACCTCGGCTTCATTCAGGTCCCACAGGTCGTCGCACACGGTACCCCAGGCCCCCTGGTAGAGGACCTCTACTCGTCCTGAGCACCGACCTGAGCCGTCCACCAGCCGAAGCTTGGGCCAGTCCCCTGCAGACAGAGACCTGGTGACCACTGTCCTCTGGAGACAGCACACACTTCCCGTGAGCTGGTTGAGCTCCCCGCCCCTGCATTCCTATTAGGGTTCGAGAACTTGGTAAAGGTCAGTCAACTAGTCAACCTCCTGGTTGGAGGTCTGATAGAAATACCAGGATGGTCCAAATACCATTTAACCTAAAATGGTCATGAACTGAGTAGCTATGGGGTCAAAGAGATGTACCAATTCGTTTCGGCTAAGTGCAGAAGAACAGTATAAATAATGTGCACCATAGCGTGTGGCTTCATGAGGTGCTTCATGGGAGGATTGGCACACCGAGTTTATCTCTGAAGAAACCGATAGAGAAGTAAACCCACACCTCACATCCGAGCTGCAGGCCTCTTAATTCCAAAGTTCACCATTTTCCTTTTCTTCTCTGCTATTCTATCTCACTGCCTCTAGCATGGCTCTGACACTCTGCCTCCTTGAAAAAGTCTACGAGTGATGTGGGCATGAGGTTAACTATGATCACGACTAGCCACGTAAGGAAAAGATCGAATCGTACTAGAAGGCACTGTAACCTGCTCAGGTGCGTGACTTTGAAAGGCTCTGAGAAAATGAACTTTGTGTTCATCCTGGGATGCTAGAGACAAAAGTTCCTAATAGTTTTGAATGGCCCTAAAAAGTTTGGCTATGGTCAGCTGGTCCATTTGCAAATAGACAAGCCACTTGCAGTCTGTCCAGTTTCTGCCTCTGAAGGAGATACAGATGCAGGTGCCAAGAGGAAGGGACAGCTGGTAAAGAATAAGGATGCACTCCAGGGCTTACCTGGTCTTGCTGTCAGCATCATGGGTGTTGCCGTTGGGACTGCTGCAGACACAAGAAAATATTCTTAAATAAAAAGGGAGAGCTTGGACGAGACAAGACGGCAGCTCTCTGAGATAAGCACACATTGAATCTCCACGCAATGCGAAGATTCTGGCAGATTCTGTCTCCCTGTCATCTTTATAAGAGGCGACTCTGAAATCAGACTTGCTTTACAGGCAGGTCTTGATGTTATTCAGGTGTGTGGGATCCAAGAGAACCAATATTCCCCTTTTCTGCCCAGTCACTGGAAATACAACAATTTGTGCCCTTCTGTGCTAAAATGCACTCACCATCAGGTTCTTCTGGGGAAAACGGCCATTTCTCAGCATACTTTGGCTTCATTTTATTGTTGTTGATTTTCCCAAAATGTGGAGTGTCTCATTAGGTATGTTTCATTGCTTTTTGATAGGAAATCAAATCAATAATGATTCATATGCAGTGACCCAGTTGTTATGTGTGACTTTGTTCCTCCGTGAATGAACATCACACTTGTGCAAAAGTGTGTGGACAGAATCCCTCAGCTCTGGTAGATTTGTGCAGGCCATTACAGATGTGTGTGAAAGATCAAACTGTGACAGTCAAAGCACCAGGGGTGGGAACAGAGGAAGAAACATGAACTAGAGATGAGGATTGTGTAGCAGCGGTAAACGTGACTCACCAATCAGGTGCGGGGTCTGTGGAACTGGCTCTGCAAATACAAGGAAACCGTCATCAATAACTAATTAATGTCAATGACGGTGAGTTCCCCTGATCTACTTTGTGGCATAGAGCATCCCAACTCTGTTTTATAGCATGTTTCCCACACTTTCTCAGTGAGTCACCCTGGCGCTTGCTAAAAGACCATTTGCACAGGCCAAGGCGAATGTTATAAGAACCATCCACGAGTTCAGCCTCTTCTCTTAATGGTAAATAGTGAAGGACCCATCATTGGGTGACCTCAGAACAATTAATGACTCTCTCAAGCCTCAGTTCCCTCATCTGCAAAGGGGGAAGAACCATGGGCTTGCGTGGGGATTAAAGAAGGTAACACATGAGAAGTGCTTAAAATGCTGTCTGGCACTAAATAGGCTTTTGGGAAGTGCCAGCTGTTATTTTGATCACTGCTGTGGTCATGACCTGACCTTGAGTGCCCTGCATTTCAACAGAGCCCTTGACTTAACTCCCGTCCACCTTCTCGGCACACACTTCATCCCTCTCATCCATGTGCACGCACAGCTGTCTCACCTGCCTTGCCTGCCTCCTGTCTCTCTATTCACACCCTTGCTGGGTTTAAAGACAAATCTGAGGTTGTTTCCTATATTTTCCTTAACACTTTTTTGTACTATAAATCAGTCTCTCTTTCCTAATGTCTGGCTGAGATGCATGCCCACATTAATTTTGTATACTCTGTTTGTTTGCCCTAATCTACTATATTTTATTTGTCTTCTAATTGTGTCACCCGAGTCTGTCTGGAACTTGCTCTCCACTGTGCATGAGCCTCTCTGAGGCTGACACCACACCTTCTTGTGTAGGAGCTAACACACCCACCTGGGGTCTGCAGTAACTGTAGACACAGCTTCCTACTGAGGTGTCCTTAACAAGATGCTTACATAAAACTAAACAGTTCATGGTGCAGCTGTCAATCCCTGAGCATTTCTGATGTCCCATAATAAGTGCTTTACTTGTGTCATTTCAGGTAGCCACACAACAAACCTAGCAGTAAGGTTGCACTACTGTCCCCATTCCACAGGGAAGGGACTGAGGCATAGGGAGGTCAAGTCTCGAGGTCCCAGAGTAGCAATGGGACTATAATTGTCCCCAGGCAGACAGTCCAGCTCCAGGTGCTTGATCTCACCCACCATTCTTACCTTTGGCTGTGGAATAATAATAAGCAATGAAGTTTTTTCCTATGTTGTTGAAGCTTCGGAAGTACTTCACAGTCATCGAGCTCGAGGAGGACGAGTAGGTGAGGTAGAAGCCAGAGCAGGTCTTCCCCAGGGACTTTGCTGAGGATGGAGGACCGTCCAGGATTTCAAAATATTCGTTGGTACAGTCCAGGCTGGGGAAGGAAACAGTGATGGGAGTAGGGGGCAAGTGTCTCAGATTCCTCCCCAGCAGACCTGAGAGGTGTGCTACGAGGCCACCCTTCAGGTGGTTACCATAAAGAAGCTGGGGATAGATTTAAAGCTTGTCAGTCAGTGAAAGGAAGGATGGGTTCCATTCCTTTTACTTTTCCTCTCCAAGAAGGAGCAGGATTTTAACTGGAGCAGGAAAGAGGAGGCTGAAGCTCTAGGTACACCCCTGCTGAGACCAAGGCTGCAGGGCACACCAAAGCCTAAAGGTTCCAAACGAGCCATGTGTCAACTTTTGACAGCCGACCTGCCTAGAGGGCAGTTTGATACCAATCTTCCAGGCTCGGTTTGTGGACGCTGCCTGGTTTCAGCAGCGGTTGTCTTCCGTGGTGTGTTGTGCAGTCTGTCTACATGCTGCTAGTGCTATAGTCAGAAACCCATTTCCACGGCTCAGCTCATGAGCCCTCTGCTCCAAGTCATTGTTCCATTAAGCAAAATTCCAGAGCAATATATAATTCAAGTTGTTCCTGGGGGGTATTTCATAAGACATTCACCTATGAAGAACATCAACCTTGACTACGACATCAAAATCTGAGGTATTCTGATTTATTGGGCCCGTGGGTCCCTGGAATCTGCATCTTTAGCCAGCAGGCTGAAATACACACACACAGACAGACACAGACACACACACACACTGTGTCTTAATCTCGATCCTAGTGTCTGTCACACACACACACATAAAAATTGTGGAAACTGAGTAAGAAGTCTATAGTCAAGATAACAGTATTGCACTAATGTCACGTTTGTGCTTTTGATACTGTTCTACAGTTATATTAAGGTACCACCAATGGGGGAAGCTGGGTGAAGGGTACACAGAACTCATTTTGGGGGGAAACTCCTTATATGTTTATAATTATTTCAAAACAAAACTTAAAGGCAGGAAGGACTCTACTAGTTGTGAGAACCAACCGAGGAAACAAGTGCTTGGCCTTTCAAAGTACACCGTGTACTGAGGTCACGGACTGAGGACTCACCCGAGGTATGGGAACGCCAGCAGTATGTGATCAGATGAGTTTGCCCTGATCTCCCAGACACAGGTTATGTTGTCGTGCATTCTGTTCTGCGGGGGATTCCTGATGGCTCCAGATGAGTTGGTAATAACCCTGCCACACTGGGATTTTCCTACGGGCAGAAAGATAGGTTAGGATTTCCATTTTTTTCCATGAATCAGCTCACTAATTTTGTAATTCACACATCTTTTACATTTTTCTTCAAAATTCAGACACTTCTGTGACCGAATCTCACCTGCAGGGATCGTCCCTTCCATGACAGCCAATGGGTGACCTGTCAAACACACAGAAGACATACGAACTGTCAGCGGGCACTGAGGTCCCCACCCCCATCTGCACAGGAGACCTGGGGGTGGGGCTTGTAACAGACACACTGTGTGGGCCCCTCTGAGAGCTACGGAGTCAGTCTCTGGGAGAGAGGCCAGAGCATGTGCGGGGGAGAAGCGTTGATCTAGAGTCATCCCAGATGTTGGTGCCTTAGTCTCTTGTCAGATAAACAAATACGACATTAAATTGTGAGGGTGGTTAAAAAAGTGAAAGATGCAAAATTCTGGCTCCTGTAGCCAATTCCAGTGACCCAAGTGCCTGAAGTTACAAGGCTTCAACGTAAGAATATCAAGAGTTACCGATTCATGATCCCTTTGATTCGCTGCTCAGGCACAGTGAGTCAGGGCCTAAGGATGCCATGGATCCTCCTCCATGTCCCCAACATCTGTCCAACCAATGACACTTGGCCCAGAACCTCCCATTGGAGATTCTCTCCCAGGACCAATACATTCCCACCTACTAGAGGTGACAACCCAGGAGGGGATATGACTGAAGCTTTACTAGACCTTGTCCACCCAGCTTCATTCATAGCTGGCTAAAGGCAGGGCCTCGGGGACCTAGGGGTTTGAGGGAGGAAAGATGGTGCTTGTCATGAAAAGCTCTGGATGTTGGCATTGAGAGTGTGTGGGAAACCAGTAAGCAGTAGGGGTAGCCCTGTGGGGCCAGGGCTGCACCAGGAACAAGGCAGAGGCAAGGAGAGGGTGGGGATAAAATTGGATCACCTTGACTTTGGCCAGGTCTGCCCCACCAGCCATCTGCCCCTGGGCAGAAAGGGTCCTTAACTGTCTCTCATATCTTACCCACCCCCAACCCATGTCTCACTGCCATCCCCATGCAGCTCTCAGAACTGATGAACAGAAAGCGCTATGCAGAAGTCCAAGAAGTTTTGATCTGCTTCCTCTGTGGAATAGAAGGAGAGGGGGGAAGTGGGCCTGCCCTGGAAGGTCTCTAAGGTTATCTCCATCTCTCCGTTGGGCAGTCAGGGGCTTCCACATCTCAGTCACTCCACCAGCTGGAGGGTAAGAAACATCTCATTTCCAGCAGAGGTTCCTCCCCAAGGTTTTGATAAGCTTCACCTGGAGACATCACCTTACCTACCTAGTGGCATGTTGGCCCAGGGTTCAGCATCTGTAAGTGTGAGAGATGAAACCACCTGCTGTGAGTGCTGTCTTGGAAGAGCCAAAGCTGGGCACTGCCTGGGAAGGGAGTGGGGCTTCACCTGAACAGACCACACCGGCATCCTCCCCGTGCCTACAGTTGTGGGAGAGCCAGCCAACGTGGGCACACTCTTCCAGGTGCTGCTCGTCTCCCCTGCAGTGCACATTGTCCAGCAGGATCTGTCCGGAACCTTCCCCGAAGTAGGCCTCAACAGGGGCTGCCACGGCCCAGCCGCAGCCCAGCTGCCTGCAGACGACGTCTGCTTCCAGCAGGTCCCAGAGGTCATCGCACACAGTCCCCCAGTCTCCCTGGTAGAAAAGTTCCACTCGGCCTGCGCAGCTCCCAGGGCTGCCCACCAGCCTCACCAAGGCCCAGCCTCCTGGGGAGAGTGGTGGGAGAGGGGGTCACAGGATGAGAAAAGCACCCTCTGCTTGTTGGTAGCTGGACAACCTTCTCCCCAACCCAGCTCTCCTTGTGTCCCATGACTTTGCTACTTACACCCTTCCTGCTGCCTTGAGAGATCCCCTGCCACCCCCCAGCTAGGAAGCCTCTAGCGTCCAACTCATCCACACCCTGTCTGAAGACCGCTTGCCTGTGACCAACTGTTCGCACAAATGGCCCCCGGTGTTCTCATCCCTATAGCCTGACTCTTCACAATGCGACATTATAGCACCCCTCTCAAAAGGTCAGGCTTATTTGTCTACCCCTGGATTCTGGGCTGGTGGCCTGTGACTTGTTTTGACCAATAAAATATAGCAATAATAATGGTGCACCCACGCAGAGCTCAAAAGGTCTCAAGAGGTCTCCATGGAAACCCTGGGACAATCATGTGAATAAGCTTGAGCTACTGGGCTGAGTGATAAAAGACACCTGACCTTTTCACCTCTGTCATCTCATATAACAGCTACGGAAATGTAGGACATGTAAGCGAGGCCATCCTAAGCCAGCATCTGAGGCCAATTGACCTGCCAGCTTACCACAAATGCATGAGGGAGTCTGCTAAGGTCAGCCGAAGCCAGCCAAGCCTATCCCAGCTCTGCAGGACTGCCCAGCTGACCCAGTGACTCATGAATAATTATAAATGGTGGTTGTTCCAAGCCACTGTGTTTTGGAGTGGTTTTACATAGCAATAGATAATTCATACATGTCTTCTTTATCCATACTCCCTTCTTAGATAACCTGTCCTACCCAAAGCCAGGAGAGGCTGCGGGGTCAATGCCATGTGCCCCATGGTTGAATCTGCCTGGTCAGCTTGAGTGCACGTCTGACTTCAGAGGAACCCATGCATGGGCAGAATTGGGCCAGGTTCTCTGCTGCCTATTTAGAATAGGGAAGAGGACTGAAAGATCACATGGACTCAGGGCTTGCTGTTTCCCCTTGGGGCAGCATTGATGGGTCTGCGTGAGTGGGTAAGTGATAGAGAAGCTGCTCACAATAATCGTACCTAACAGGAAAAAAGAGGGAGAAAGGAGAAGCCAGGGTGCAAGGGAATGGCTCTCAGCAGCTCACTTCCTTTCCTCATTGTTCTCCGCTGACTGAATTATCCTTTTGGTCAAGATGGGGGGCAGTGGGGGGACTGGTGCAGAAAGAGCACGAGGGTCTCTTTCATATCATAGACCATCTCACTCTTCTGTATGGCTTTCTGTGTGCAAGACTTGTCTCCCTCCTAAACTGCAGACTCCCTAAGAAGTGAGACCATGGCTGGGTCTCCTATCATGTGCCATATCACCTGGCTCAGTGCTTAGTACATGGTAGGCATGCAAGACAAAAAGTTATCAAGCAAATGAAGAAAAGAAAGATGTGGGGAAGAGTAGCTCTTAAAATTTCTCATCACAAGAAAAAGAATCTGGAACTCTGTGTGCTAACAAATGTTAACTAGACTTATTGTGCTGCTTATTTGTCAACACATACAAATATTGAATCATTATATTTATACATGGAACAAATATAATGTCCTATCTGAATTAGACCTCAATTTTAAAAAAAGTTTAAAACAGTGAATACAAAGAAGGGAGCTTGGACAGATACATTAAAAATGTTAACATAAAAAAGAAAGATGTGGAGGGTGCATTCGGGCAATTAAAACTCACAGGGCCAACAATGGAACTAATGGTGATGGCCATGCTCCCAAGACCATGGTCAATGGCCAAGAGACATTTCACCAGGGCTGCCCTCAGACCCCAGGGCGGTGACAATGGCTCCTCCCAAATCTTTTGGCTGTACAGCTAGATTGAGAGAACGAGGGGTCCATTGTTTTACTACTGCCTTCTCTGACCTCAGACTAGACCTAATTTGCCAAAAACCAAGACCCAGCTCAAGGCCCAATACCCTGAAATATCACTCATTCCTGATCAGAGCAAAAAATCATCCTGAAGAGTCACCTTGCTCTTTACTAATTCTGTCTGGTTATTGGCTAGCCTTGCATTCTGATTCAGAAAGCATGTTAATGCCTCCCATTCTGCAGCCCCTGGGCAGTCTAACTACCTGGTTTCTCCCCTGCCTGGCCCAATCCCGATGCCTCTCACCCTTCAGCTCTTGGCTTAGATATTATTTCCTCCTGCCTTGGCCTCTCAGGTCTGGGTGGAGACCCTCTTTTGGGCACTCTGTGCTCCCCCATCACAGTATTTGCCACACAGTTGTCACATGCCCCCTCAGGTGGATGTAGCCTACATGGCGGTCTGTTTTGTTCATCACTATATATATATATCCCCACTACATATATATATGTATCTCCTCAGTGACACTATCCAGGGTGTGGTAAAAGTAGGTTTACAGTCGTTCATATGGAAAATAATATAAAAATAAATAAATAAGAATATAAGAATAAAGTCTGTGTTTTACGTACTCACAACTGTAAACCTACTTTTGCTCATCTTTGTATATCCTTAGTGACATATATTCATTCACTCATTCACTGTCAAGTGGGAAAAACTGATCAGAAGACATGACACAAAAAGAACCAGCCTCACCTGCGGGTGCAGTAGAAGATGGGTGTTGAGCCACTGCTATCGCCGATGACATGGGAAGTGAATTCTCATAGGCTGTTGGTGGGTACAAGGGAAGTACCATCATCAGGCAGCAGTCAGAACATTAGGAAAGGACACAAAGTTGCGTCAAGGGAGCACCTGCCTCCTCCTGGGATTCAGTAGGAATATAATGATGACGCTGCATTCTAGGGCCAGTGACCTCATATTCCCACTTGGGACAGAACATAACATTACTGCCTGTTGACAAACTGACAGAAACAAGCATCACATGGCCATTAGTCAAAGCCAAGCTTGTGGGCAATGAGCTCCAAGTGGCCTGCTGTGCGAGAGGCCATCAGTTGGCCATCATTTCTCTCTTTGCTGCCCTCTCCCAGGTGTGTTGTGATTCACCTGGACAAAGCAAGGCAAGCCACACAGTTTCTCATGAGGGGTGGGGGGCAGGGCAGGGGCAGGGCAGGAGGTGGGGAGGGAGGCTGACAACTCTGAGATGAAGGAGAAAGCTTTTGAGGGTGAGGAAACTGTTCTATATCTTGACTGTGATTATACAATCACCAAAAGTCACCAAACTTGATCTTAAAATGAGTAAATTTTATGGTAAAGAAGCCAAATCTTAATAAAAAATAAGATGGATGAATAGAGAGATGACAGGTGGATAGATAAATTCATCACAGGCTCTAGGTAGGATTTCACTGTTAAATTCTTGAAACTTTGTTGTATGTTTGAATATTTTCATAATAAAATGTTGGAGGGAAATATGTCCCTCTATTTCTACTATAAAGGCTACACCTGTTTTATGACAAAAACTTCTTGCTTTCCCCAGTGGCACATGATTGCTTAGTTAATTTAGCTAACCCATATGACTACTTATTCTCCTCTTCTTGGTGACAGAACGTCAAAGGCACAGATTTTTAGGGGGCATGGAATCCCATGCACCTGTTCTAATGACATGGAGACTGGGACCAAGGTCATTTTGTTGGTGACAGACCAGCCAGGACAAGATTTCTACAGCTTAGCGCTCTTTCCATCTCCTATGCTGCCTCCCTTATGTGAGCATGTGACCAAAAAAAAAAAAAAAAAGGAACAAACTATTGCTGTGTGAGTGCCTTCCAAATGCCAGGTATCATTAAGCATTGTAGTTCGGGGTCTTATTCAATCCTCTATATTATCTCTACTTTAATAAAGAGGACTTGAGATAAAATGGGACGCGGAGATGCTATTCCTTGGCTGAGGCCCCGTAACTGAGGGTGAGCATATGTTATGCGTGTCTTTCCTGTTAGGGTGAAAACCCCACGAAAGAGGAGACACCAGGGGTTTTGATCACCGCTGCAGTCCCACTGCTTATTGGCACGTGGTGCACACTCAATCAATATTCAATGCATGAACAGATGGGTGAATGGGTGAAGCTGGGAATTAAACCAGGGCCTGATTCGAAACCTCATGATTTTTTAAACTTCATGTTGAGTCTGTGGTAGAGGACACCCAATGTAACATGGGTCCCTCCTGGAGATAGAATAGCTGTGGAATCAGCACCTGTGACTGTGAAGAGAGATAGCTATCATGTCTTAGCTGGTGGGTGTTCACTGGGGTCATTCCATATTTAGGGAGCTGTGGGAAGCAGGGGGACAGATACAGACCCTGCCCTTGAGGATCTTGGCATTTCCTAGGGATTTGTGACATGAGACCATGGAGCAAATGGTGAGTGTCCCAGGAGAGCTTCAGAAGCCAGTGTTCCCTCTGGGCCTTCAGGGTCAGCCTGGCACGGCTTGTCATTTGTAGACACGTTATTCCAGCTGCCAGTAGGACAGAATCGGGAAAGACTGGGGCAGAGTGAGCCAGAGGGACCACAGGTTTGGGAAGGTCACCAGGCTCTGACATAGAAAGCCTGGAACACCAGGTGACAAATTTGGCCTGTCACCCTGGGCTCACAAACTCAAAAGTTTCTGAGGGCCACATGGGTGACAGAAACAAGTGACTTGAGCAGTGGAAGCCATGGGAATGAGAAAGCTGTGTCCAAAGGGGCAGCTTTTTGCAGATCCAGCCAGTTAATGAAATAAAAGAATTTATTGTGTTGAGCCTGAACTTCTGCTTTTATTTATTTTTTTTTCACAAAACATAAGAATTTGGAGTTTTATGCCAAATATTCTTATTTGGATGAATTCAAGGTTAGCCTGGATTTCAAATGAAACAGGCCACTTCAGAGCCTGGATTCAGCCTGTGAGCCATGCTTTATGGTCAAGGAGATGGTCAGGCTGACACATAACTCTGAAAGGATGCAGGCAGCATTGGCTGGCTGCCTGGATATGCAGACATTCCTAGACTAGGCTGTGGGGTGTGTGTGTGTGTGTGTGTGTGTGTGTGTGTGTGTAGGGGTGAGTAGTGAGGGAGCAGGAGTCCTCCAGATGAGGACTGCAGCCAGACCTCACCTGCCCACCCACACAGCCCCCTACAGGTGCCTGAAGCTGTGCCTGGCCTTGCCCCTGTGCATGCATATCCCCAGGTGGCCCTTGCCACCTGCATACTGCACATCATGCAGGACAATCTTCCCCTTGCCCACCCTGAAGTGGGCCCCTATGGGTGATGCCACAGCCTGGACACAGCTGGGGGCACATGACAGTGTCCTCAGCCAGGTTTCAGAGGTCATCATACACAGTTTCCCTGGATGAGAACCTCCAAGTGGCCCGAGCATTTCCTTGTGCCATTCATTAGTCTCACCAACTGGACTCCTGGAGAGGCACAAGGAGGAGATGCCCAAGGGGACTGGCCTTCCTGTCTCTAGAAGGTTCCCTTCATCCTTTACATCCCTAGGTGGTCATGTCCTCATTTGCATACAGGCACGTCCACATGGTGTTCATGCACACATATGTTAGAATTAGCCAGAATAAGTTTCAATTTCGAGTCCCTCCTGGGAGACTTTACTGTGCACCCCCTTCCAAAATATGGAACTCTGTTTAGGAAATTTCCAGCATTCCTAAGTTCTCCTAAGGAGACCACTTTCTCCACATGTTATTCTCCTGCCTTGGACAGGGACAGACACAGGAGATGTCAATATAGCTAATGGAATAGGAAACTAGACTATCCATAGCCAGATCATAGCTAAACAGACCCCCTCATCATGTAGAACTACATTAGTCTCAGAGTAACTTGGTCCCTTTGGCCCCATAAGGTTTTTTTTTTTTAATGGTTTTACTATGAAAAAGAGACTGAGGGCAGAAGCTATCATTTGTTGTTTGTGAGTTAAATACCAGAGCCTTAGAGAGCCACTAATTTAAATGTTTCTCTGTTAATCTTCATGATGACCTCATGTAATAAGAGATGGGTTCTCATTGTACAGATGTAGAAACTGAGACTGGGATTTTTTAGTATGGCCCAACTGTAGTAATCAGAAAGGTGGGGAGAATTGCTCTCAATCCCCCAGCTTGTAAGTGACCTATGTCCCACTTTAACTCTGCCCGTGGCTCCCCTCCCACTGGGAAAGATGCCTCTCCCCACAATGTCCATCAGCCCCTTGGTTCTCAGGAATGGCTTCTCATACCTGCAGGTGTCCAGGCCTCCGGGGCTGTGATCTGTGAAGTCTCTGGGGAGCTGTCCGCTGGGAGGAACAACAACGCAAGACCACCATCAGTCAGTTAGTGTGGAAAGAATAAAGTAGACATTGCTGGAAGGATTCATTCATTGTAAGACCCTTGGAAGGTTTTTGTCTCCTTTTCATTCATCATCCTCACCATCAAATGAGACTGCTTAATTTTTTATCCATCTATATTTTTATTTATTTATTTATTTTATTATTATTATTTTTATTTTAATTGTTTTTAGTACAGTTTTCTGTCTTTTACTCCCATCCCAGACCTTCCCCCAGTGCTCCCCACCTCTCTCCCCTTTCCACCCCCCTTAGTTTTTGTCCATGTGTCCTTTATACTTGTTCCTATAATCCCCTCCTTTTTTCCCTGAAATTCCCTCCCCTCTCCCCTCTGTATACTGTCATCCCCTTTTCTATTTCAATGTTTTTGACTATATTTTGCTTGCTTGTTTGTTTAGTTGCTTAGGTTCCTGTTAAAGGTGAGATCATATGGTATTTGTCCTTTACTGCCTGGCTAGGTGCCCATCAGTAAATGAATGGATCAAAAAACTATGGTACATATATACAATGGAATTCTATGTGGCAGAAAGAAAAAAAGAGCTCCTACCCTATGCAACAGCATGGAAGGAACTGGAAAGCATTATGCTAAGTGAAATATCCATCTATATTATGTTTATGGAAAACTTACCCTTGAATCGTTGTCTTGATAGAAATAAATCTTGGCTTCCAGCCAAGATGGAGGCATAGATAGATACACTGTGCCTCTTTGCACAACCCAAAGAAGGACAACAACAAATTTAAAAACAAAAAATAACCAAAACTGACAGAAAATTGAACTGTATGGAAGTCTGACAACCAAGGAGTTAAAGAAAAAATATTCATCCAGATCAGTAGGAGGGGCAGAGATGGGCAGCTGGGGCAGAGAAGACTTATAGCAAAGCAGTGGCTGGTGGACCAGGAAGTCCCACATTTGTGTGCAGATAAACCAGGAGGAACAAGCAGGGAGTGAGACAGACCATACAATCCAGGGTTCCAGGCAGAAAAATAAAACCTCAAAACCTCTGACTGAAAAAACCTGTGGTTGTTGAAGTGGCAGGAGAAACTCTAAGCCTCACAGGAGAGATCACTGGAGAGATCCATAGGGTCCTATAATGTACACCAAACCACGACCTGGGAATCAGCACCAGAAGGGCCTAATTTGCTTGTGGGTAGCAGAGGAAGTGACTGAAAACTGGCAGAGAGCTGAACATATGGCATTGTTTCCTCTCAGACCCCACCCCCACATACAGTGCCACAATGCAGAGACATGGGTTGCCTCACCCTGGCAAATACATAAGGCTCCACCCCTACTACATAACAGGTACACCTAGACCAAAAAAATGGCCCAAATGAAAGAAGAGATCAAAGCTCCAGAAAAAATACAACTAAGTGATGAACAGATAGCTAACCTATCAGTTGCACAGTTCAAAACGCTGGTAATCAGGATGCTCATGCAAATGGTGGAGGATGGTCATAAAATAGGGGAAGAAGTGAAGGCTATGCAAAGTGAAAAAAGGAAAATGCACAGGGAACCAACAGTGACAGGAAGAAAACCAGGACTCAAATGAACAGTTTGGACCAGAAGGAAGAAATAAACATTCAACCAGAACAGAATGAAGAAACAAAAATTCAAAAATATGAGGAGAGGCTTAGGAGCCTATGGGACAACTTTAAATGTTCCAACATCCGAATCATAGGGGTACCAGAAGGAGAAGAGGAAGAGCAAGAAGGTGAAAACATAATGAAGGAGAATTTCCCCAATCTGGCAAAGGAAACAGACTTCTAGGAAGTCCAGGAAGCTCAGAGAGTCCCAAATAAGTTGGAACCAAGGAAGAACACACCAAGGCACATCATAATTATATTTCTCAAGATTAAAGATAAGGAGAGAATCTTAAAAGCATCAAGAGAAAAGGAGACAGTTACCTACAAAGGAGTCCTCATAAGACAACTAGCTGATTTCTCCAAAGAAACCTTACAGGCAAGAAGGGGCTGGAAAGAAGTATTCCAAGTCATGAAAGGCAAGGACCTACATCCAAGCTTACTCTATCCAACAAAGCTATCATTTAGAATGGAAGGGCAGATAAAGTGCTTCCCAGATGAGATAAAAGTTCAAGGAGTTCATCATCATCAGGCTATTATTACATAAAATGTTAAAGGGACTTATCTAAGGAAAAGAAGGAGATAAAAAACTATGAACAGTAAAATGACAACAAACTCACAACTATCAACAACTGAACCTAAAAAATAAAAACAAAAATAAAAACAAACTAAGCAAACAACTAGAACAGGAACAGAATCAGAAATGAAGATCGCATGAAGGGTTATAACTGGGGAGGGGGAGATGGAAAATGGGGAGAAGAGGTATAGGGAATAAGAAGCATAAATAGTAGGTACAAAATAGACAGGGCGAGGTTAAGATGGTAGAGGATATGTAGAAACCAAAGAACTTATATGCATGACCCATGGACATGAACTAAGGGGACAATGCAGGTGAGAATGAGGGCAGGGTGGAGGGGTATAAAGGAGGAAAAAATGGGACAACTGTAATAGCATAATCAATAATACATATTTAAGCAACGAAATAAATCTTAAAAAAGTAGGAAACTAACTTAAGAACATCATGTGTGAGGAAACCTACAGGAAATAAAAGTAATAGCTACAAATTGATAATACTGTATGCACTCAATAAATATTTACTGAATGTGAAATATAATCTAAAAGACTTCTGAAGGGCTTAGTGTACTTCCAGCTGAAGGATGTGATTGTTCAATCTTGGGATCTAATTTGTATTCTGCTACATACATGTGAAGGTCAGTTTTCCAATCTGTAAAACTGTGAATCAGACCAGATAGATAGGAAAGAGGTTTATAAATTAAGAAGTGAATAAATTCAAATATTACTCCCCAATTCAATAACTGCTTTATTATTTGGGGGTGAAATTAATCCACTAGCCGCAAAAATAAATACTGAAATGTAGGAAAAAAATTTAAATATCATTTACAACAGCATTGAAAACCATGACATTTTTATGAATAAATCTAATAAATACATGCAAAATTTGCACACAAAAGATGCAGAATATTGATGTGATAAATTAAAGACCTAAATAAATAAAGAGATATATTGTGTTGATAGATAAAAAAACTCAGTATTATTGAGTTAAGAGTATTTCTGTTTTTGAACAATATCTATTTAGTTGTTAGGAATATGTTGCATTTTTTAGAGGAAAAAGTATTTTTACCTGACTTTTATGATTTTTTTAGTATGGCTCAACTGTAATAAACAGATGAAAATATGAGCTAGAAAAGTATACACTGTATAATATAATTATTGCATCTTTATTTTTTAAAAAGGAAGGCATGGAATCACATTTTTGGGGGGATGGAGGTGGAAGAGGGTATGGAGAATCAATGGTAATGGAATAAATGTAATAAAAATGAACTATTAAAGTGTCAAAAATAAAAATATTTGTTACATGCTAAAAAAGATGTCAATTTTCCTTAAATTTATATACGTATACTCAACAAAATCTAAACTAAAATTCCCAGTAGATATTTTTGTGGAAAGAATAAAAAAAGAATGAAGTTTGTGTGCTCATGCTACCTGATTTCAAGACTTACTCTAAAGCTACAGTAATCAAAACAATGGTCATGAGAAAAGTCATATAAATCAGTGGAACAAAAGAGGGAGTTTAGAAATAGGTGCATGTATTTCTGGTTATTTAATTTGTAACAAAGTGCCAAGGTATTTCAATAGAGATATGAGAATTCTAACACATGGCATTGAGATGATCAGACACCTATACAGAAAAAATATCCTTTCAGCTATATCTTTAAACCATATTAAAATGTCAACTAAAATAGATCATAGAGCTAAACAAAATACCCAAAACTTTAAAACCTCTAGGGGAAAATCTGAGAGACATTTAGTTAAGTGAAGTCTTCTTAGATAAAACACAAAAGCACAATTCATTAAAGAAAAAAAACTTGGTAAATTCAACTTCATTAAAATTCAAAAATTTCTGATTTTTAAAAAACACAGTTAAGAAAATGAAAAGACAGGTTATAATATGCTAAGAGAAAAATCATAAAACACATATCTGAGAAAATATTCATATGCAGATGAAGAACTGTCTAATATAATAACACAATAATAAAAAGACAACCTAGTTTTTAAAAAAGGATAAAAGATTTGAACACACACTTCACCTAAGAAGAGATGCAAGTAAGTACATGAAACAGTTCTCCATATCACTAGTCATTAGGGAAAGGCAAATTAAAACCACATAGAGATATCACTATCTCACTATGATAGACAGACTATAATGGCCAATTAAAAAATAGAAAATTTGAAATGTATATAAGGATGTAGAGCAACCATAATTCTCATACTTCGCTGGTTGGAATGCAAAATGGTACGGCCACTTTGAAAAATAATTTAACCTGTATGTGAATGCTTTCAGCAGCTTTATTCCTGACAGTCAAAATTGGAAATAAGCTCAATGTCCATCAAGTGGTGAATGGATAAACAAGTTTTTGTACATCCACACAGCGGAATACTATTCAGATAAAAAAGAATGATTGATACATGGGAGAGTCTTGAAAGCATTATACTAAGTAAAGAAGCTCAAAACAAAATGCTGCATATTGTCTGATTGCAATAAATAACATTCTGGAGAAGGCAAACCCTATTAAAGGGACAGAAGTCATATTGGTGGTTGCCATGTCTGGGGGATCAGGAGAGAGAATTGACTATAAAAGGGCACAAAGAACTCTTTTAAGGTAATGGAAATGTTCTACATAATGATGGTAGTGGTGGTTACACAACTGTAACCATTTATCAAAATTCTTTGAACTACATGGTGATTTTTACTGAAGACAAATTATATCTCAATTAAGCCTGACTTAAAAAAAAGGTAACTCTGATTAACAAAACAAACAAACAACCAAAATATAACCAGAGATGTTAAAATTAAGAACAATCTGACAGTAACCAGAGGGAAAATAAGTAGGGAGAAAAGGGGGAAATGGGGGAAAGGTTTTCAGGAACAACTATAAAGGACACATGGACAAAACCATGGGAGGGGTGGAACCAAGGGAAGGAAGTGGGGATGGCTGTGGTGTGGGGAAAATGCAGGCAACCGAACTTGAACAACAATAAAATAAAAAATAATTTTAAAAAGGTAACTTTGAGTCATGTAAACAATGGATTAGAATTCTTGGAGCCTGTAGGCAGGGAAGGGAGTGAGGAGAAGCCTGTGGTCATCAGGCAGAAGAGGTGACAAGGATTTGGATCAGGATGATGGTTGTCAGAAGAAGAGAAGGCCATGAATGTACCCTTAGTCTCTTAGCTCTAAATGGAAAATTAATTCATCCACAGAGACTTGTTTGCATAATACAGATGCTTGCAGATAATCTTAATAATTTACTTAAATATTCTTATTTGAATGTTTTGCTCTCTATATAATTAACCATAAAAATACTTAAACTAAAAATAGTCAGGGAAGTGATTCACAGATATAAAGGTTAACTTACCAGTTTTTGCTGATAATGGTGCTGGTGCTGGTAACGATGAGGCTAATAATGATGGCATTGATGATGACAATGGTAGTGATGATGATGACAATGGTGATGATGATGACAATGGTGATGATGATAATGACAATGCTGCTGTTGCTGACAATGGTGACGAAGTTAACAATGGTGTTGATGACAAGGATGATGATGATGATGATAATGGTGATGGTGATGATGACAAGGGTGATGGTGATGATGACAATGCTGATGAAGTTGACAATGGTGATAGTGATGATGACAGTAGTGGTGGTGATGATGACAATGGTGATGAAGTTAACAATGGTGCTAATGATGACAATGGTGATGATGATAACAACGATGATGATGATGATGATGATGATGTAGTTGATGATGACAATGGTAATGATGATACTGACAATGGTGATGTTGATGATGAAAGTGGTAATGAAGTTAACAATGGTGATGATGATAGTGATGACAGTGACAGTGTTGATGATGAAGGTGACAATTGTGGTTTAGATGATGACAATGGCGATAGAGTTAACAATGGTGATACTGATGATGACAGTGGTAATGATGATAACAATGGTGATGATGTTGATGATGATGACAATGGTGATGATGATACTGGAAATGGTGATGATGATGATGACAGTGATAATGAAGTTAGCAATGGTGATGATGGTGATGACAGTGGTGATGAAGTCAACAATGGTGACGATGATGATGACAGTGGTGGTGGTGATGTTGATGATAATGACAATGATGTAGTTGATGATGACAACAGTGATGAAGTTAACAATGGTAATGTTGATGATGATGACAGTGGTGGTGATGGTGTTGACAAAGGCAATGGTGATGTTGATGGTGACAATGCTGATGAAGTTGACAATAGTGATGATGATGAGGACAGTGGTACTGGTGATGATGATGACAACAATGGTGATGCTGATGATAGTGATGATGTTGATGATGATGATGACAATGGTGATAAAGTTAACAGGGATAATGTTTTTGATGAAGACAGGGGTGATGATGATGACAATGGTGACATTGAAGATGAGAGTGGTGATGATGATGATGGTGAAAATGATGACATTGATGATGGGAGTAGTGATGATAATGACAATGATGATGTTGATGACAGTGGTGATGATGATGATGACAACGATGATGATGACGACAATGGTGATGAAGTTAACAATGGTAGTGATGATAGTGGTGATGATAATGACAATGTTGATGATGATGATGATAATGGTGATTTAGATGATAATGACAGTAGTGATGATGATGATAATGGTGACATTGATGATGACTGTATTGATGATGACAATGGTGATGTTGATGATGACAGCAGTGATGATGATGACAGTGGTGATGATGATGACAATGGTGACATTGATGATGACTGTATTGGTGATGACAATGGTGATGTTGATGATGAGAGCAGTGATGATGATGACAGTGGTGATGATGATGATAGTGACAATGATGATGATGATGACAGTAGTGATGATAATGACAATGATGATGATGACGACAATGGTGATGAAGTTAACAATGGTGATGATGACAGTGGTGATGATAATGACAATGCTGCTGCTGCTGATGACAACGGTGATTTAGATGACGATGACAATGGTGATGATGATGACAATGGTGACATTGATGATGACTGTGGTGATGATGACAATGGTGATGTTGATGATGACAGTGGTGATGATGACAATGATGAAGATGATGACAATGGTGATGAAGTTAACAATGGTGATGATGATAGTGGTGATGATAATGACAATGTTGATGATGATGATGACAATGATGATGTTGATGATAGTGATGATGATGATGATGACAATGGTGATTTAGATGATGATGACAGTGGTGATGATGATGACAATGGTGACATTGATGATGACTGTGGTGATGATGACAATGGTGATGAAGTTAACAATGGTGATGATGATAGTGGTGATGATAATGACAATGTTGATGATGATGACAATGATGATGCTGATGATAGTGATGATGATGACAATGGTGATACAGTTAACAAGGATAATGTTTTTGATGAAGACAGTGGTGATGACGATAACAATGGTGACATTGCTGATGACAGTGGTGGTGATGATGATAATGACGATGATGATTTAGCTGATGATGACAATGGTGATGAAGTTAATAAGGATAATGTTTTTGATGAAGACAGTGGTGATGATGATGACAATGATGATGATGACAATGATGATGTTGCTGATGACAGTGGTGATGATAATGACAATGGTGGCAATGGTGATGCAGTTAACAATGGTGATGATGACGATAGTGGTGATGATAATGACAATGATGATGATGATGACAATGGTGATGAAGTTAACAGTGGTGATATTGATGATGACAGTGGTGGTGGTGATGATGGTGGTGGTGATGATGTTGGTGATAATGATAATGGTGATATTGATGATGACAGTGGTGATGATGATGATGATGACAATGACAATGGTGATAATGGTGATGATGATGAAGGTGATGGTGATGATGAAAGTGGTGATGATAATGATGGCAATGAAGATGACAATGATAATGACAAGGTTGATGATGAAGATGATGACAATGCCGACAATGGCAAAGATGGCAAAGATGATAATTCTGCTTCTGCTTATGAGAATAAAAAAGATTTCTTCTTTAAGGCAGTGTTTCTCAGAGTGTGGTTCTCAGACCACAGTATAAGCATCTTGGACTTGGAAATGCAAATTCTCACACCCCACTCTAAGCCTACTGAATCAGAAACTCCAGGAGAGGCCCAACACTATGTTTTTAATAAATTATCAGGGTAATTCTGATGAAAAATAAAGGTAAAAAAACACTGCTTTAGGATATAAAAGAAAGGATTGAAATAGACCCATTGTGTTTCCTAGTGGCAAAATCACACTAAAATCACATAACTATAACTTTTCAACTGATGTTTCATTGCCTGTTAAAAAAAATTCAAGCCTCACAGTCTCCAGACAGATAATTTTATTATCTAATCTCTCTGTAAAATGAATGGCAATTTTCTCAAATTTGTGATGTGTGTTGATTGATGGGCATAGTCACAGAAAACCATTGATATACTCTAAAGTCAATGACTATTAATTACAGTCCTTCAATGGCCCCAGAAGAGTCCTGTCTTGCCAGCACCTCCCTGATAATTTAGTTCTGACTTGGGAAGTTTCCTGCACCTGGCTGATTGTGTACTGCCAGCTAATTCCCAGACTCCCCTTTGCTGATGTTACTCTTCAATGAGCTCTCCTCCAAGCCAGATCCTAAATGGTACCTGGGATCTACCCTTGGGCAGCTGCCCAGAAGAGGGGCCATTCAGGCCAAGATTAGCAGGAGAGCCTGAGCACAGGAGACCAAGGTCAATACCACAGATCTGCATTCTGAGCTCCATCTGTTATGGTGGGTTAGTTGACATAGAGACAGGGAAAGCCTTTAAGACCTTAAGTGAAATGGACCAATCAAACCAGCCTCTGTAAACTGCTTAGAGCTTCATTTAACAGGGTGGTTTTCATTCCATTTCTACCACACAGAATAAATATTAGCCACACAGAACTAGAAGTAAGTAGAATGGGACATAGAAATAGCCCAATTGCATTTGAACACCAATTTGAAAAATTTTTAAAAAAGAAAAGAAATAGCCCAAATCAGTTTTACCCTTAGGGGTGAGGGCTGCTGAATGAGAACTTGTGAGAGTGGACAGAAGAAACTGTTAGTCCTCCCAGGGGGAGGCCACTGACTCATTTCCCATGTTCTGGAATAGCCCATTCTTTTCACGAGTTACTTAAAGTGTAAAAGGTGCCTCACCTGAGCAGATGGCTCCAGCATCTTCTTCGTGGCCACAGGTGTGAGTAAACCAGGTGTCATGGTCACACAGAGCCAGGTGGTTCTCCTCACCACTGCAGTGCACATTGTCCAGGAGAATCTTCCCAAAGCCAGGGCCAAAGTGGGATCCTGGTGGGGCAGAAATGGCCTGGCCGCACCCAAGCTGCCTGCACACTACCTGAGCCTCTTTCAGACCCCAGCCATCACCACACACTGATCCCCAGGTGCCCTGGTAGAAAATTTCCACCCTGCCAGAGCACCTTCCAATACCATTTATGAGCCTCAGTGTGGGCCAGGCTTCTGTGAAGACAAAAATAAAAATAAAGGTACATTTTTGAAACTTGCCTCTTACCCTCATCCTATTTGCCTATCTTACAAATTAGGGGGAAATTTTTGATTACTCCACATTTATGAGCACATTCTAAAAAATGCTGCTTAGCCCTGGCTGGTGTAGCTCTGTGGATTGAGCTCAGGCCTGTGAACCAAACAACTGTGGTTCCATTCCCAGTCAGGGCACATGCCTGGGTTGCGGGCCAGTTCCCAGCAGGGGACACACGGAAGGCAACCATACATTGATATTTCTCTCCCTCTCTCCTTCCCTTCCCCTCTAAAGATAAATAAATAAATAAATCTTTAAAAAAAACACACAAAAACCCCACTGCTTAACTACTCCACCATTGTGTGATGTGCCCTCTATTAGTCACTCAACAAAGCCAATTAGATTGTAGAATATGGATTTCTCATGCGTTGGTGAGTAGGGCTTGACATCAGCAGGACAGACATGAAAAATTAAGGAAATGCATTTCTGTCAGTGGGGAAATGCATAAATTAAGGGGTTTATTTAAAATATTTAACACTATAGCTGTTAAAAGCAGTGAAATCTCTCTCTATATATATCTTTATATATATGTCAACATGTATGAATCTCACAAACATAACATTGAGGAGGGTTTGAGCAAAATGGAAAAATTACTCATGGACATGGACCACAGTATAGTGATTTCAGGGGGCAAGGGTTATAAGGGGGATATATAGTAATAGAAAAATACAATACAATTTTTTGAATAAAATAAAAATAAAGAAAAATTGAATAAAAGGGACTGACTATTATACAGAGACTGATATCATTTGTGTCAAAGAAAAACACAAAATTACATATATAGAGATCGCATAATTCATATTTATACAAATAATAAAAATGAACTATAAGGATATACACAAAATTCAATAGAGTGTAGGGGACCGGTTTGTTTTGGTCTGGCAAATGTGACTCCTCTCTGTATGGAAAACCTACAGAAGCAAAGTGGTGGGCAGGAGCCAGACCTTCAAACCGAGTTTTCCTGTGGGAATCAGGCCTAGAAAATGCATACAGATTGTTATGGCTTGCTCTTGTTAAAACTCCATCACCCTGGTCTAAAACAACAAATTGTATTTTCTATCTTCAAGGTAATATCCAAAGCCTGTATAAACTTTCCCAAGGACAGAGCTAATCAGCTCATTGCCATTCCCCTCTGCATGTTATTTTCATTTCCTTGATTGTACCTAAAATGTAGACAATAATATTCTGTGTAATAGGTAATAAATCCTTCTCTGATGTAAGACCCAAGAGAAACAATAAAAGCTTGTCTAGGCAAGGGTCGACGTGCTCTCCCCTTGAGAGAGTGGCCGAGGCATTCATAGGCACTCTCCCCTTGAGAGAGTAGCTATGCCATCTCCTTTTCTCCACAGGATTGCTGTCACCTGTGCATTTATTCTCGCCATCAGCCACAATAGAGTGTTTGTGTCTGAGGAAGGAGAGAACAGAGAATGGGAATGGGTAATTTGGGGGGAACTTCATATGTATCTATAATGTTTTATTTCTTCATAAGACTGGAAAATCAGTATAACAAAATGTGAGCAACAGTCAAGAGTAGGTAGAAGGACATGGTTATTGGCTTTCTTATTCTCTGTATTGTCTGAGAAACATTTAAAATGTTTCTGTGGAACAGCAGGAAAGTGGGATGTTCTGGTATGAGCCATGTGGGAAGCTGAGCTACTAGGCCAGGTCCTGGGGCTATGTCCTCTCACTGCAGTCCCCATGCACCTCCGAGGCCTCTGACTGTCAGCTCCCCAGGCTCCTCCCCTGGGGTTCACCAGCACAGACGCATGTCCTGTGAAGAAGACAGCTGACCTGATGTGTTGGGCCAAGGAACTTTGGCTCTACGACTCCATGGTGGCGAATCAACCATAGACAGCACTACAACAACATGGAAATGGTAGTTAGGACCAAAACTTCTCTTCCTGAGACAGACAAGAACCCATCAGAGAAGGACTCAGTCAGTAGCTGGTGAAGACCACCAGCTATTCCATACCTTACCAAAACACCTGGACTGATCACATGTTCATAACGACCAACAATCTGCTTTCTGAGGAGTTTGGAGTCAAGTTCAGGTGGCTGATAGAAAGCTCCTAAATGTCATCCTGCTGTCCACAAATGCCTTGCCTCCTTTAAACCTACATTGACTCCAGGTTCTGCATAAGGGTGCTCAGCAGTAGTAAAATAAGCCATTGAAGAATTGGGTAAAAGTTTCAAAAATCATTGTATCCGTAAGGATGCTGATTATCTTGGATAACCCCCTGGAGGATGCTATAGAACACAGCGGCAGGATCCATCTGCACACACTCCCATCTGGGTGGTAACGCATGAATCTATAAGGCCAGTGACAGAAGCATGGCTCTACCTGATAAGATGGTTGGTAACTTTTCATTATCTGCCAAGGCTGAAAAATAAAAATGCTGTTAGAAGGATTGGCTTCACTAATTTGCTCATGTGGGGAATGCTAACACTTCTTTCTGAGGAGGGCTATCAGCACACACAGGGGCTGCTGTGTTTTCCAGAGTGAAGCCTGTGTCTCTAGAGCAGCGGACTTGCCTCCACTGTGCATTGACTAGCAGGACTGTTCTTAGCCAAGACCAACGTCGCCCCAAGAGGGATCAAACAGCCTGTCCACACGTGCACCACCTACATATTTGATTGATTCAATCAACTTGTATCAGGTGCCTATAATACAGTGATAGGTGCTAGGAATGCAGGCACATGAAACCCTTGTCCTCATGGGGCTTAAAACTGGTGCTGAAGGTAACGTGAATCATCACATTATCCCAAGAGCCCTGAGTAGTGAGTTTTCCCTGGCCCTGAGCTTCAGTTCATCCTTCCTATGGTCTTAATGTGCTGGAAATGGCATATACAACACATCACGCCCACTTTTTGTTGTTTGAGCTCATAGCTCATTGACCTACCTGAAGATGTGGTTGGGTGGTTCGCGTCTTCTGGGATGGAGGAAGTTGAGAGCGCTGCTGGGAAAATAACAATACAAGGAAAAGGACCTTTGATATTGAGTCCTAAGTGGCAAGAGAAGGACTGTTTTCATCTGCTTCACATTTCCAGGAGAAGAATTCAATTAACTCCATGCAAGCTCATTCAGCAGAGAGAATTTTAAAGGGACTGGCAGTCTTGAAAACATTATGTGAGACCCAAGGGCCACATACTGTATGACACCATTTATATGAAGTATCCAGAACAGGTCAGTCCACAGAGACAGAAAGTAAGTTGGTGATAGCCAGCTTCTGGGGGAAGGAATTGTGACATAATCGCTATGGCTATTAATGAAGAGCAGAAATGCTGGACCCTCTCCTCATAGCTCAGCAGTCAGGAACAGAGCCCTTGAAGAGTACCATTGCATAGGACATACCACAAGGCTGAGAAGATGCCAGTGCTCATTCTGCCTGACTATGCAGCAGGCTCTTTGCTGAGACAGTTGGTAGTTTTATTAACTCACTGACTGACACCTCACAACTCCTTGAAGTACACAGCTTTTGCCTGGGCTGGTGTGGCTCAGTTGGTTGGGCGTCATCCCACAAACCAAAAGGTCACTGGTTCAATTCTGGTCAGGGCACATGCCTGGCTTGGTTTCAGTCTCAGTTGGGGTGCATGCCAGAAACAACAGATTGATATTTCTCCCTCACATTGATATTTTTCAACTGATGTTTTCTTCCTCTGTCTAAAATTGACAAATAAATTTAAAAAATCTGCTGTTATTATCCCTATTTTTCAGGTAAGGAAACTGAAGCACAAAGGGGTGAATAAACTTGACGAGAGAGGTAGGAGAGTGTGGCTCCAAGCCCAGTGGTCCAGCAGCTGCCTCTGAGCCTTGTACTGTCAAGTATGTGGAAAACCCCACCCAGGCATTTCAAAAGAATCCTTAGTCATTTGGATATGAGACCTGAGAATTTGATGTGCTTGCTCTCTCTTCTGCTAATATTTGGAAATGAACACAAATACGCAATCTGGGATCAGCTGAGTGGTGTTCATGTATTCAAGCACTTACTTATTGATAATTTAACTGGCACTGAATACCCACCAAAGAGCAGACATGGTTGTTGAAATTGTGTGTGTGTGCACACACGCGGTCAGGGACAATATCAAAGATGAGTGAGATATGGATCTGCTCTATAGACTGACAATGTCATTAGAGGAACAAATGAACACACCCCCACTGCACAGGAGAGGAATAGAAGCTGCAGGTAAGGACAGATAAAGAGCCACAGGGGTCTAGGAGCTGCCAGCTTGGGATGGGGAGGATCGGACTGGACGCCTGGGGCTGGGGCAGATGGGCGCTCTATTGGCAATGTGCATGTGGATTTGGGAGCAGTCAGTGTAGGAGCAAGACAATAAATGCAGGCCTGGCTCAGAGAGTAGCCCACCTTTTTACCCTGAGCTTCCCTTGTCTCAGCTGGATCCTCAGAGTTTCTCAATAGACCACATGCCTAGTCATTCTTTTTAGTATAGGTTTTAAATGTGGTTTAGAGAGTTAAAATAGTCCAGAGATTAAGCTCTAGGGCCCTGGCATTAGAGTGTTTGTGTTATTAATCCATTGACCTTGGGGAGAACACTTAACCTACTTGAGCATGAGTTTCCCTTTCAGGAAATGGGGATTATAGAAGTTCCCCCATCTGGTTCTTGGAAGGAGGAGGTAAGAAACCCTTGTAAGGCAGTCAACACAGAGATTGACATGGCACAAGACAATTCTGTCCAGCAGAAAGAAAGCACAAGTTACATTTGTAAATTTAGATTTTCTGGTACCACATTTTACAAAGTAAAAAGAAATAGGTGACATTAATTCAAATAATACATCTTATTTAATCCAACATAGCCACAACATCATTTCAATATGTAATCAATATAATAAATGTCAATGAGAGTAATTTTACTTTCTTTTTATCGTACAAGTCTTTAAAAGATCCTGTGTGTATGTGACACACACACCAGGTGTCAGATCTGCCGGGCCACACACTTCATGTCCTTGGCAGCCACATGGACAGTGCAGGTCTAGGGCTCACTAAACACTGTCATCAGTAGTATAAGAGTATGAATTATATGATGGTATGATTGAAATGTCAGCAGTTACAGATGATGGAGGAGTGGAGGCAGCATCGACCAACATGATGACAAAATGAGATGGCCCATAATGGTGACCGCTGCTCAACATGACCAGGGAGAGGTACCCCCTGTTTGTGAGACTCACTGGCATAGGCAAATAATCAAGTCTTTCCAGCTGGACACTTCCCAGATATTAGGCCAGATGCTCCAGTTCATTTCTTAGATTCAAAAACTATGAGGCAACCCTCATAGTAATCTCTCACCCTAACACACCACACACACACACACACGTCTCTTTTGCACTTACTTGTGAAAATGTGTGAAATGAGGAGTCTTATTTTATGATATTCTTTGACAATAAGATTATCAATAATCAAATACAGTGTGAAGCTGGACAGCCTGAAACCCAGACACCTCAATGCCCTCTTCTCCTCCTCCGATCATGCCATCTCAGGTGGAACATTAGACTTATTTAGCGGTGGCCAGAACCACTGACTGTCATGTCGGTGTGACTCAGGAGCTGAGACAACCATGGGAAGGCTGGGTGGGGATGGGTCCTACCTGGTGAAGTTGAAGGCATCACTGTTATAGGAGGGAGGTGAGTTGAGATGGCAGCAGGCAGAACTGTAATAAAGAAACCCTCGTTACAGTAAGTGCTCACGATGATGTGAGAGAGGTGTGAGCAGCCAGGGCTCCCTGTGATTCCACAAGATGTAGTGTTGCCTCAACTCTGAAGTGACCACTATGCAAGTGATAGAAATGCTAAGTCACTGCTTAGCCACCGACCCTCGGTTCTGCTCAGCTCAGTCGTCCCCACCATCTCTCTCTCCCAAACTCTATGTCCAAGGGCAGGTATCTGGGACTTTCTGATAAGAATTATGTGTTTGGGGGCTTAATATTCTCCCTAAGTGTGGGCTTGGTGGTCTGGGCCATCAAGACCCCCTGGTACTTTTATTCACTTGTTCTGCTTACTTCATTGCTCAGCCTGTTTCATTGCTGACATGTCTCTCTTGTAGGTATTGCTCCAGCATGAAACCTCTCCATGGATCCATAGTATCCCATGTTCTCTCCTGTCCCCAGACCTGACTCCACTCCATATCCAACGGTGGGAGTTACTTGTAATATCCATAAGGAACAATGGCAGAAGAAGTGACAGCAGGTAGACCACTTCTGCTTATCTCTGTATTGACCTGGGTCACCATATTTCAATGTATGTCCTGAATGATGTGTCCGTTTTGGTGCCACTGAGCAGAAGCAACTACAGAACTGTTATTGGTAAGTAAGTGTGGGAGGCAGAATACTTCCCCCACATCCAAAGATCCTCACACCCTCATCCCTAGAACTTGCGAATAGGTCAGGTTACCTGGCAAAGGGCAATTAAGGCTGCAGGTGGAATTAAGGTGCTACTCAGCTGCCTTAAGGTAGGGACACTATCCTGGATTCCCTTGGTGGACCCAGCATAATCACAAGCATTCTTAAAAGTGGGAATGAAAGGTGGAAGAGTCAGAGAGAAATTTGAAAACACTACTCTTGCCGGCTTCGAAGACAGAGGAAGGAGGCCATGAGCCAAGGAATGCAGGCGGCCTCTAAAAACTGGAAAAGACAGGGAAGTGGACCCTCCTCTGTTGCCTCCAGAGTGACATAGCTCTGACGACACCTTGATTTCAGGGAGACTCATTTTTGACTTCTGACTTGAGAACTGCAAATAATGAATTTGTGTCATTTAAGCCACTAACTTGGTGGCCATTTGTTACAAAAGCATAGGAAACTCAGACATAAGCCAATATTACATGTGACCAAATGATATTTCTTCTGAAGAAAGTTGTAATATATTGTTTATAAAAGGGGAAAGAGTTTGAATACTCTCAGAGCAGCTGGCCACAATGACACTTAAAGACTGCAATGACACTTAAGAACCACAAAGCCACTGTTGTCAAAATGGTTTTCAGTATTTAGTCAAGATAATGGCATTGATTTTTGTTTGTTTGTTTGTTTGTTTTAGATTTAGAGACTCTATTGGAGGGCAATACCCTGAAAATTAGCCCCACATGAACTCAACTACAAGAGTCACTGAGGAGAAATAACTCAACAGCAGCTCTCTTATTTACTTCTTTTCTGTATTTGGATGGGCGGTTAGAAACACCCCAGGGAAAGCAGCACAAAAATGCTCTCTTACCTGATAGTATGGTTGCTGAGTTTCCATCACCTGTTGGTACAATAAAAATAGAAATGTGTTTATTTAATTAAATCGAATAACTTTTACCTTACCTACTTATAGATTTTCAACAAACCTTTAACTGACAGGCCAAACATGTGAAATGCAAAATACAGCGAACTCCAGGAGAAATACAAGTCCCTTGGATATAATAGGCAGGCAGAAGTATCTGTTTTGAGGGGACCTAGAGGTTACAGCTTTAACATGTGATACTAGCTCTTCAGAAAGCCACACGTGGAGCAAAAGGCAGTCTCCACTGGAGCTCAGCACCACCTGCCTGTGCTGGGCAGGGGCTCCCAACCAGGACTGAAGCAGGATGGCCACGGCACACCCACCTCTGAGCTCCGCAGCTGCTCATGCCTCTCTCAGGACCCAGTGGCATCCTACATCCCTCCTGGGCCCTTGGAGAACATTTCTACGTATGTATCCTGCTAACAGATGTCAAATGACTGACAGTAATGCATACATATCTGCATAGGAAGACTAGAAAAAATCAAAATACATGATTAGCCATCATATGGACAAAAGAGAAATAAGGAGAAAAACAACCAATGAACCAATCACCCAACAGATCAACAAAACTCTTAGTTTTTTAGGACTGGTCATTTAATGAAGCTCTGAAGTTCCTGCAATTGGAAGGGAGATGAAAATTATGGCACACAAGGGAGTCCTCACTGCCTGATGAGCAGTATCAGGCAGTCATCGCCTTTGTTAGAGGACCACTGGGCATTTTGATGAGCACACCAGCCGTTTTATAGGAGAGGCGGAATGCTAGCATGCGTTTATATATTTTTTAATCTGGTGTTTATTTAGAACTTATTATGTACTAGGCCCTGTCCTTGGCTCTGACATAAACTTGCCAAAGTTCCTGCTATGACAAAACTTATATTCTGGGAAGAGGGGCAGGAAGGACCCGTGATGGGCCCATGAACAAAATAAAGATATAAAGACCATCTCAGGTGGTGTAAGTCCTATGAAGAGATATAAAGCAGGCTGATTAAAGAGGACATGACAGAGAAAGTGTATTCTGGATTGTGCATTCAGGTAAATGCTCTCTGAAGGAATAACATTTTAGCTAAGACCTGATTACAAGAAGTCAGCTGAGGAAAAATCTAGAAGAGACACCAGACAGAGGAAAGAGGCAGCACCAAGGTTCTAAGTCAGCAACTACCTTGTCAGCTTTAAGGCACGGAGAAAAGCCAGTGCGGGGTGCTGTGCAAGACAAGGCGTTGCCTCAGTGGTCAGAAACACGGACAAGGGTAAGATCTTGCAGGGTCTCACTGGTCATGGTAAAAGGTTGGGGTGTTATTCCAAACAGCAAAGAAAGTGTTTGGAAGGTTTTAAGTATATGGAAATGGTATGATTTACAGTTTACCAGCCTGTTCTAGTTTCTGGGACAAGACTACATTATGGGTGTGCCGGAGGTGGGAAGAAGGGAGGTAGAAGACAATTTAGAAAATTGTAGCCGTGACCAGGATGAAAGATGGTGGGGCTTTGGATGGTCACAGTAACGGTGGACTTGGGAGAGGCTCATGGGTTCAGCATATATTTTGGAAGCAGAGCCAGAGGTTTTTCTAATGCGTTGGCTGTGTGGAGAGAGGGCAAGGGAAGCTCCAAGGACTTCTGGATTGAGCAATGAACTGAATGGGAACAACATGTCCATTTTTAGCACCGGCTCTCCATAAAAGCCAAGCAAGGTATCATAACGTCTAACAGACCAGCAGCTGTGTGCCTTGCTAACGATGCAGGTAAAGGTGTTAGAACAGTACCTGGAATGTCATTCACACTCAGGAAAAGGTGGCTCTTGTTATCGTTGCATGTGTATGATCTCATTTAACCCAAATGGAGCTCTGTGAGGTAGGTGTTTTGACCTGCTCTTTAAAACACAGAGCAAGGGGCTTGCCCAAGGTCACACTAATAAGTGGCAGATGGAACGTCAACTGAGACCTGCCGCTGCCAAACCCAGTGTCTTTCCTTTGCCCCACTGGGTTTACTAGTTGCAGGACTCGCCCGTTTGCCAGTGCATGTTAATAGTTCACGGACAAAATATGTGCCATGTTCTCCCCACGCACGTGTTTCCGCAAGGCCAACAGAAAAGTTTTGGTTTTAAACTAAAAGGAAAATGCACACTCCCAAAAGGACAAATTCAACATGAAAAACTTCCTACCTTGGGGCATCGGCAGCGATTCCTCAGCATTCTCTGCAGGCAGAGGGGATGAGACTTCAGGGGCTGCTAGGGTGTCAAAGGATTCATCCCCCCACACCAGCCATAGCGAGCCCCCGGAGTGGGAAAGAATACTTTTGACAGTTGCCGAAGCTACACAAACAATTCACCAAGACCTTTCCTTAACGTGGTGATAGGGATAGCGCTTTTAACAGCAATTCCACTGGAAAAAGAAAAGCATCCATGCTAGAGGATAACTGAAGACCCTCACGAGGGAAACGAAAATAAAGCCACTCCTGCAGAAGGGTGTGGCCCCGCAGCGTTTTCAAGTAGCAGTGGGGTCATCTTAAAGGCCGGGCATGTGGGAATGACAAATAATGATCGTCCAAAGGTGGCAATCTGACCCCCCCAGTACTTACACCGTGTTTTCCTTATTGATTCCCCTATTACCTGCCCAGGTGGGTCAGAGAGGGAGAAACGTCAGGCTTATAAAAACAAAAGCAGGAACTTACCCAAATCAGGCTTTAAATACTCCGTTTCCGCTAATATGTTGGGAAAGAAAAAATCGCTTCAGAAAAGGGCCATTTTTTCTAGAGATGCTTCCATTTAAAACACATTTTAAAATGAAAGAATATGATTCCCAGAAATAGAAATGTTGACTCTCCACCCCAGTTCAGATGACTGTTAATTCACCATCCAGCACACAAATGCGCCTAATCACACGTGTTCCATTCAGCGGTGGCTGTGCTGTGATCCACCTGCAGACCCTGTCATGCCTCCAACCAGGAGGCACGCACTCATCATGCACACGCGGAACAGGTGGACCCTTGTGGCTTTACAGGATAAACCGCTCTGACAGCATTCTGAGCCCAAAACCCAACAAAATAAAGCCAAATCAAAGGGAAAAGGAGAAAAACAAATATAAATGTGAACAAACCAACACACACACAACAACACCCCTCCCAATATTTGAGCTGTTTGAATTGACTTTAAAAACTTATTAATTACAGTAGTGTCACACACAGAGTCTTTCTGGTTGGGTGCAATTGGAATTTTTAGCAAGGGACCAAGTTCACTGCTCTAGACCCACGAAGTTATTTCCATTGTTTCCCATTGGCATGCATGTATGTTTTTTACCACTGCTAGTGTGCTGAACATTAGTTGTGTGTTGGGTGGAAATCCATTTGTATATCTAGACCAGAGGTTCTCAGTAGGAGTCAATTTACCACCTCTCCCTGCCCCCGACCAAGGGACATTTGACAATGTCTGAAGGCATTTTCGGTTGTTATTCAGTGGGTGGAAGTTAGGGAAAGGCTGAACCACCCACAGTGAACAGGACAGCCCCCACCACAAAAGGGCGCGTGGCCTCAACATCAGCAGTGCTGAGGCTGAGAAGCCCTGGTCCCTGGTCATGATGATCACTAATTGGTCAAAGACTTGTAATCAGCAATGCATGGCCTGGACTCTCGATCAAGAGGACAAACAAGAAGTCAGTGCTATTTCCATTTATAAATGCCTGGTTTCTTCACCTCCACCAGACTGCACAGTTTCAGTGGGAAAAACTTTATGTCTTAGTTCCCCACAGCGTCCTTAAGAAAGGTTGAGAACGCTCAGCGATTGGTCAGCGCCACAGTTGACTGACATGTTTGTACCGGTCATTGCGAATATCTCCCACTGTTTTTCTCCATACAAAACCCATGTCAACATCCTGCGACTAGAAAATTCCTGAGCTCCAGCCGAAGCTCTCAAATGACCCAGGCCTCTTTACTTTTGGCTCAGAAAGGTGGTCAGAGGTGGTCTATGATGACATCACCAGTGCGAGCATCACTAACGAGATCTGTGGAGAGGCCAGCGGGGTAAGACGTGCAGCCCTGGAGGGACAGGGGACCATTACCTGAGCAAACGACACTGGCGTCTTCTCTAGTACTGCAGTTATGAAGGGACCAACCAGCGTGAGGACACTCTCCCAGAAAATTCTCTTCTCCTGTACAGTCTACATCACCCAGCAGAAAGTCACCTTCACCTGCACCAAACTGGGCCCCTACAGGGGTGGCGAGAGCCTGCCCACAGTTCAGCTGCCAGCACACCACGTCAGCGTCCTTCATGTCCCACTGGTCATCACACACCCTGCCCCACTGGCCATGGTAGAAAACTTCCACACGTCCGGAACATTTGCTTGACCCATTCACTAGTTGCAGTTGTGGCCAGCCTTTCAAAGACACAAAAATATTGCCTATTAGGAGAAGGAACATATTCCACATCAAGTCATTTGTTTCCCTGTGTAACAAGTACTTACAGTGCATGTGCCAGGGACACTAAATAGCACCGTGTTCACAGAACACACCTGGTCTTTGCTGTCACAGAGTCTGGAGTCTAGTTTAAGGAAGCTGGAGGTGGCAGCCACATTTACCCAAAACTAAGATTACATTTACAATTATGCTAAGTGCTCAGAAGCAAGGGGGAAGTATTCAGAATAGTTTAGGAGTGCGCAATGGGGGTGGGGGTTCCAGGATACCCTTTCTAAGAAGTGATGATGGACCTGAGTCTTGGAAGAAGAGCAGGAAGAAGTCAAGTAGACAGAGAAGGATGGGGGCAGAGTCTTCCTCAGTGAAAAAAGGGAGAGGTTTATGAGTGAGGTTTATAACAGATAGCCTAGCGAGAGAGGGGTTGGCACTAGGGACAGGGGACAAAGACAGACAGGGCTTCCTTTGGGCTGGGAACAAGGAGGAAAGGACAGGTGAAACAAGTTGGTCCTGAGCTTATGTGTGCATATGTATGTGAGAGTGTATACATGTGCCAGTGCGTGTGTGCATGTGTGTGTGTGGTGGGAGGTTGGCCCTCAAAGCTGTTAGCCTTGCAAGCTACACAAGATGGTATGATGCCTGCTGGAAGTCGGACCAGGGAGTCAAGGAGACTGCATGACGCCGTGTGGGCCCAGCTGCGATCTGACACCATGGGCTCCTGATCTGACCATGGCGGCCCCAGGGATAGGAGCTGGGGGCTGAGTGCACGGAAGGGTCTGTGGGCGTGCCAGAAGGACGGGGGTGTGGTCAGTGTTGGACCTGGAAGCAGAGCAGGTGCAGGACCACAGCTGAACAGATTGTAACTTGATCACAAGGTGGTTCTTAGAGACTCTTTTCACTATTTAACTTGGATTGTGTCGATCAGATAACTGTTACACCAGGGAACAATCACATTTCCAGAAATAGCCCTTCCTTTTCCGGTGGTCAACAAGTTGCCCTTTGTCCTCACAACATGTTGGCTGGGAATCACATTTGCACCAACCAAGCAACAGTGGTCTGTGGGCCCCAAATCCCTTCTGATAGCAGGGAGACTGGCACTGACCCGAGGTTGTATTCCGGGTGGCTGTCCCCGGAAGGGCTCACTGGCCCCATTGTCTTTAAGACTCTTGTGCAATCAGCAGGAGGAGCCTATAAACACCGTGAGGGCATATCATATCACAAATCCACATGCCCCTGGAAGCTCCAGAACATTCTCCTGTGACTGGTAGAGTGAAATACAAACATCCCAGGGGAGGGGGAGGAGGGCGGAGAGAGTGCAAGTGTGGACAAAAGCACTGGAGAAGGGACATCCTTAGGTTTAAGCCATTCAGGGGAACCACCCCCAGAATCCTGCTGTGTTTATTTTGGGAGGATCCAGTAAGCGGACATCAGTGGTATAATAGTCTTGGTCACTGTCTTTCATTCATTTGTTCAGACTATCCACGGAGTGCCCTTCCTCTGCTATGCCACCATGTGTGGTAGGATGTGGGTCCCTGAGGTTAGCACCGTGTGCCCTCAGTGTGGCGAGTATTGGCATTAAGTTTGCAAATATCAAGAAAAGCAAGATATAGCAGAGGAAGAAAAGAGCTGGATATTGTTGTAACTGGATTATCAAAATACCCAATTCAGCATAATAATAGCCCACGTTCTGGCTGATTTTGACACTGGGACCTGAGTTCTCGGTGTGATGGGAGGAGGGGGCGGGATCAGAAGGGAGGCTGATCTTTGTGCCCAGGGATCTATTGTCTGCTGTTCCCAACACATTATCGATTGGTTAGCGAGGTGTAGTCTTGGAATCGCTGGATTCTAGGGTGGCTTTTAGTTCCCAGAAATCACTGAAGTCACTTTTCCCAAACTGAGGATTATCTTTCCATCTCCCTCCCCGCATCTATCCTAAACCCTTTGGACATCTGATTCCAAACAGATTAAATCACAGTTCAATTCTACTTCCGAAGAGTAGCAATGCACTTCAGATGAGGTCCTGGGGCAGAGCTCATTGAGGTTCATCCAGTTTGTTCTGGGGGTCACTATTAACCAAGCCTATAACTGCATTCCCAAACCCCATACTTTGTTACTCTCAGCACCGTTGAGACCAGCATCATCTTTGCCACATTGGAACCAATATTACGAATGTGCATTTTGAGTTCTCTCAAAAATTTGAAAAATGTAATGCTTCAGAAAGCCCCACCCATTTTCCACTTGGTGTAGTTCATGACTCTCCAGAGTACCTACTTGCATAGCATCAATATGCTAGGAAAAATAACTCTTTTCCTGCTAGATAGGATAAAAATATTAAATCTATTGCTTGGAACCTATTACTGAAATATTGAAAGAGGAAAATGCCTTGGTTCCTTGGGGGATGGATGCATCATGGTAAATATTATAATCTGAATCTGACCATCTATGTTTTCTTCTCTTCTTGGTTTCAAATACACAGTTTAAAATTTATAGCATCTATAACAGTTAACATTGATTTAGCATTTTCTAGTAATCTAGTTTGTACATTACTCTTCCAAGTAATCTGACATCATTTCATTAAAACTTCCCAACAATCTGGTGAATCATCTCCTTTATATGGGAGAGGAAACAACAGTATGGAGAAATTACAAACTTGCCCAAATGCACATGGTCAGAAATACGGAGTTAGGGCTTGAATTAGGCAGACTTTTCTAGCCCTAAAGCCATATTCCCAGACTCATGCATCATCAGACATATAAATGAAAAACCAGGCCCCGGATTCCAAAGGATTCAAGAGATCACTTAAATCCTTCTTAACTAACACCTTAGTATGTTTTAACAAATATGTTTGAGTAGGTAGCTGGCATAAACATATCTATTCAATTACTTGCATAACAGAAAAAGAATTTGAGTATAAAATTTACAATCAAACATTATTCTGTGGGTGTTGAGTTAGCTTTTTCTTTATAATGAATAAACATTATATTCAAGCTATTTATTGTTCAAGAGTATTTCCAAATTTCTATTTATTAGTGTAAGTAGGAAAGCTAAGTAACAAAGGACTTCAATATTTCTCTCCCAAGTTGCAAAATAATGGTAAAAATAATTGAACTTATGTGGATAGTTTAAATTAGTGTAGTTCTAAATTGAATTAAAATTTCCTTAAGAGGACTAGAGGTACACTACGGATTAAGACTAAGAATATCAAATTGATATTTTTTTAAAAAAAGAAAGGTATAGATTTTCAGATTAGAAGTCTTCATGAATCAATTCCAGGTAATTTTACATCATGCCAACTATTTCAGACTAAGATATTCCATAATGGCACATTGTTCAACTCTAGACAGCAACAGAAGAAAGAAATCCTGACAGCCATTTAACACCTCCACTGCTAAATATCAATATACAGGCCAAAGAACATTTTCGAAGCCCCTAATTATCCCAGTCAAGCATTCCTTCTTTATCCATCTCTCTAGAACCCTAAAAACAGTCTTGCTTAAAGAGCAATGAATGGGCTAGTGTCTTGTTCACAAAAAGTGGATCTTACAGAAAATACCCGACCCAACTCCCCCACATGGATCCTGATGACACATTCAGGGACCATCCCAGCAGCATCTCATTCAGTGGGCAGAAAAGCTCTGTCTGTCGGGATTGTGCATTAAGCTTTCCCCCAGTGGCTGGTGGGCTATGTGGAAATACCCACACGTGCCCTTTTGAGCTTGGAACCAGGCATGAGCAACATGCCCCAGGGGCATCCACTGCAGTACCTGCTTCTTCTGGAGTGACCACAGGGAAGAGCAGCAGCCCGAGGAGGAGGGCTGGGCAGCCCATGTTGGGAAGGCTTCCAGCTACTGAAGAATCTTCGGTTTCACCTTTTTATCCTCTCCAGGCTCCCATGTGGGGCGGGCCCTGCAACCTGATGCCCTTTTCAGGCTTGGATTGCCTGGCACTCAGAGCAGAGGACAGCTCACTTGCTTGGGCATTTTGTGTGCATTTACTATGGGGGAGAGGTGATTCCACCTCCTAGAGCCATTCCATGCAAGAGTCGGAAGGCGCGATCAGAGGGCTGATGAGACAAACCGTGTGCTGGCCCCTGGCTGGGCGGGTGGGACCCTGTGGTTCCAGGCGCCCTGGATTTCACCAAGGGCATCGTTCCTTGGCATGTAGCAGTGCCCAGAGGAAGAAGCTGCTGAAATCCACTCATCTCTCAATGTCCAAGCCTGCCTCTCTTCCCTCCTAGAAGTTTTCCCCTATTCCCCAAATACGTTCTCTAATTCCCACAGCACCCACTTGGTACCTCTCTTATAACCCTTAATACATTCTGCCTTACTTGTCGTTCATAGTGTTTTTGTCGTGTTTCTCCTATTAGCTTGTAAACTCTTTGAGAGAAGGACTTCCCTATATATCATTTCTGGTCCTACTTATAACATTGCTTACTTAATATGATGCCTTGTACTTAAATATTTGTGGAATTGAACTTGGAAGGACTCATTTATACCTGATGCTCTTCAAATTATTGCTTCCTTAACAGGTATTTTATCTCTACTCAGAAAATTGGCTTATAGCAACAAAGGATCCCATGACTTCAAAGACTTCTCCTCTGCTCTGAGCCTTAGGATGCAACAGTCTTCTGACAGCCAACACCCCTTCGGGAGCATGTGTCTAACTCTACATGCCTGAATGAAATAGTGGAAAGGACAGGAAGTGTTCATAGACTCAGCAAGCCCTGCATTGTGAAAAGGTTTTGGAAGGAAGGATTTTTCCAAAGGAGTACTCAATTTTTCTCTCATTAAGACCACTTTTCAAGCTGGGTGAATCCATTGTGTTGGTCACCATGTCCTGCAGGAATGGCTTCTGGGTTTCTCCTGTGTGTAGGAAACCCAAGGTCAGCCAGGTTCACATCTGCTCATGATGGACAAATTGGATCATGGGTAGGAGGGCTGAGAGCTGTGACTTCAGTTCAGAGTGCTGGGTCTTGATTCCTCCCTTGTGATTTTGGGTAATGCACTTAGCTCCTCTGAGCCCTGGTTTCCTCATGTGAAAAGGTGAGATAATAACACCTGCACCGCTCACCCTAGAGGGTTCTTGGGAGGATTCAGTAAAATTAGGCATCTCTAAGAGATCTGTAAATTTCACAAGCAAGATCATTCTTTCTCAATAGATGTCCTCCTAACAGAGTTTTTGGGCTTTTCTAATGGTCTCAATGCCATTGACCAGAAATACGGTCAAATTCAGCCCAGGCAGGAAACAGGTGGGCATAAAGGGAGAGAAGGTGTTCCATAGACCAAAGTAACCAAAGCTGGTGCAATATTTACAGGCCATCTATTTGCTTTTCTATGACTCAGTCTCTCTTTGGAACCCCCATTCTGTCTTGGGCAGACTACGCAGTTTAGTTAAATGAAGCCTAAATAAGAGGAATAAGGTAAAATAAAAGGTAACTCCTGATATTTGCCTAGAACTTGATTGTTACCAAGTGTTTCACATTCGTTATTTCATTTTAATTCTTTTAATACTCCTGGGAGTTAGAACAGTAAGTCATATGTCCATTTCATAGACAGGGAGTCTGAGACATGGAGAGATGGACTCACATGCCCAAGGTCAGCTGGTGAGAGGTTGAAGCCATATGGTGAGAACTCAGGCTGGCTGTTCTCTGTCTCTGTGTCCTCAAAAAAGACACATGAGGCAAGTGGGTCCTCTGTTTCTCTAAGTTGTATTACACATTTATTATAATTTCTGAGATTAACCTTAACTTCAGATCTGTAACTCAGGTAGATGCTGTTGTACATGTGGCAGTCATTGCCACCTGACTCCACCAACCCAGCGCTCAACCAGACCCTTGCAGAACACGTGGCCTGTGAAACCCATGACCAACTGTGTAAAGGGATAGCGTGGTATCTATTAATTTTTTTAAAAATAAGAAGTTAAATATTTAATCCTCTAGTGATAAAAGCATGACTGTTTTAAATTAATTTATTTTATTAAAATAACATAATTAAGGAACCATTGGATAACTGTATTTTGCCAGACACAATAACAACAAAATTAAAACCCAAGTCATCAAGAAAACCTATTATTCCTGGCTTCCTAGCACATATATGATATGATTGTTGAGAGACAAGGCTGACAGGTGTCCCCACCCCACAGGGGCAACTCCTTGAAGACAAAATTCCACCTGATGGAAGACCGCTCCCTGGGAGGGTGGGACAAGGGAGAGGCAGGCCAGGCCCCTCTTCTGGAAAACCATCCCAGCGTTTTTATATAACTGTATTTCCTTGATCATATAAACCACCAAACAGCTCACGTTAGGAACATATCTGACTAGATATTTTAAACTCCTGACTTGTGAGGGCTTCAGAATCAAATGGGCCAAGAACAGAAATGTTCCCATGGAAAACTGGCCAGGCATGTTTCCTGAAAACCACTGTTGTGGGTTCTTCTGAATCACCTAAGTTAGTAGTGACCTCAGATGATAATTCTAATGATTCTCACAAGTCTAACCTGCAGACAGAGACCAGCTGTGTATGCCGTCCTCTCATGGCCTGGAGAGAAGCTCGAGCCCTTTAAAAAACTCAGTTTGTGGAAAAGACCAGCATTTCATACAGACAGTTGAAAATGCAGGGGAAGCTGTAGAGACGCTTCCAGATAGAGAACACATTGCATTTCCAGGCAGGAAGAGAATCGTTGTAGGGGGTAGGGGAGGGGGAGGGTACGCCCTGCATTTTATGAAAGGCATGGAAGACTCCTCCCCCAAGATAATGGCGATACCTGGTGAAGTTTCCTGAAGAGCCCATGGTGATTCAGGACTGAGACCTACCAACAGGGCTGGTGTTCACCAGCCTAGAGCACTGTCATTGTGCTGTTGTAAAAAGATGGCAGACCTTTCTCACTGGTGGGTAATGAGCCCCCCAGTACCCCATACAATGCTTTGGAACACCGCCTCCTTTCCTGAGCCCAGACCTCCCCAACATAAAATGCAAACACAGCGACCAGAGTGGTCATCTCCATGGTGGCCCTGTACCAGGATGTCAGTGTTTCAAATATCACCCAGCAGACCAGGCTAAAACTCTCAGTCTGGTGTGTTTTGGAATCAGATGCCTCCAAGAACTTTTGCATCATTTTAAATATATATGCATATTTAAATGAGTTAAGGTGTGTGTAGCTTCTAGCTACACAATAGGTTAACAATAGGTTCACAAGGCTAACAGTGTGAGTTGTTTTTATTGTTGACCTTGGTGGTGGTCCTTGTTTCAGACCAGACCTGCCATTGGAGGGTAGTGGCATGGGGCACAGCTAAACCCTTGCCTCTCGGTGTTTTCCTGGGCGAGTTTCCACCATTTATATTCACTTTTAATCTCTTTATCAGCCTGATTTGCATCGTTCAGTCGCCACACCATTTCCTGGGGAATCTAAGCTCAGATTATATCGAGATTGGGGGTTTTTTGTTTTGTTTTGCTTTTTCTAACTTTACGTTCTGTGACCTTGCGCAAATCAGTGAAACTTGCCCTCAGTACAGGGGTTCCTTTGTCTGTCAAACGCCCTTCAATGGACCTCCTGAGGAGGAGGAGGAGGAGGGGAACCAGCCTCTGGCAGCTGCTGTGGGTCCTCCCCACAGATTGACACAGGGACCTTCCTGGAAGCAAAGACCCTCTAAATGCAAAATCGCTCGTATTTGAGACTTCTGTGTGTGTGTGTGTGTGTGTGCATGCATGCGTGCGCACGCATGTGCGTGTGTGTGTTGGGGGGAGGAGTAGGTTCGCTCTTTGCAGCATTGCTCTCTCCTTGTAATTTGATTCTAATAGTTTTCCCATCATTTCTTCGCTGCCTTCTTACTTTGACCTCATCATTGAAGTTTCCATATATCAGGACTGGCAGAGCTGACACTTGAACCCATGATGAACCCCTTCACTGAGGAGTGAAACATTTCTTCTCAAAATGAAGATTCCTGAGCTTCTTCTCTTCCTTCTCTCTCATTTGTGTGGGTCACTGTCACTGTGTCCAGGGCTCTGACTTATTAAGGGTCTTAGGTCATTACCAGCAAAGGTGAGTGTCCACTGCTGGCATGCCAAGCACCTAGTTTGAGGACAGAAATTGCTTGTTTTTCTTATCTGCATTTCAAGTTAATCACCTGTTTAAAAAGCTATCTTTCGTCTTTGGATTTGGTCTGTAAAACAGATAATCTTTTATTCTTACTTCCTGGAATGCTGTATCTTAATTAAACATTAGGAAGGTCTTAAGAATTATAAGAGTGATTGATTCTGAAGCATAATGTATCAAGTCTTGGTAGAATAAAACAAAAATCTGTAGCCCAAGTGTCCCTGTGGCAACTTACTTTGGCCCGAACTGACCTCCATCTACTCTGTCACACTCCATATCATTTTACAATATTCCTGCTACATTTTTTTCAAAAGTCTAGAACTTACAAGGCTGCTCAGAGTTGTAGAAATTCTCTGAGAAGCATTTGCAGGATCGGATCAACTGAAATCGCAGAACAGCAGTCCTCTTACTCCTTGCCCACAGCACGATGTCCCCAGGAGCCATGACAGGTGGTGACTGCAGCTACTGCCTCTGCACTCGAGCACCTGGACAAGACCTAGTGTGTGAACTAGTCCAAGTCTGGCCAGAAGCCGCAGTCGGGTAAAGTGACTCTTTATTTTCCCTGTGCACTTAAAACACCTCACATTGCTTTCAATGCTCTTGAAACCACAACCTTTTCAAATTTGAAAAGGAATTTGCTACAGTTCACAAAACAAAAACCATTGGGATACGTTGTGAAAGTTTGGAGACCACCACTCACCCGAAGAGCAAACATTCTTTTCTGCTCCCTTATCTTTTAGAATAGTGGAATATTTCCTTCCGATAATTGCTACATGATGTCAAAGTTCAGACAAGTATATCATTCATGGAGAAACTTGTTTTAAAGATAAATCATAAACACGAACTTCCTAAAGGAAAAGAATGCTGTGATCATGTTTTGGTGCCTTTTACATCTAATGCATTTTTCTTTTATTATTTTTCCATGCTTAATCATCATACTAGTTGCCTAAGCTTAGGAAATCTTAAAGCCTTGGTCTATAGTTACAAGTGCAGTTAGGTTTCAACCAGTCTCTTCTAAATTGCGCCCCCTCCCAAGCAAACCTCATTTGCACACAGCGAAACACAGCGAGAGACCACTTGCCTAAATGGCTGGGGGAGAAAGGCAAGAAAGACCTGAATGAACGTTAGAGCTACGGGGTATGTAGCAGACATGCAGAGGAAGTCACCAGAGGGAACGTCCTCGTAGGAGCCCCCTGTATTCTGCCTGAAAGGACTGTGATCCAAACTTCATGGGACTTAGATTGAGAAAGTAAAAGGAAGGAAAGACAGACGGTGCGACCGCAGCATCAGGAAGACTTCATCTTAAATTTCAACCTACATAGCATTTAACACTGACATACGTTGCATCCTCAGTCAAGACCACTGAAAAGACCACGGAGAATTCTTTGCACTGGATTCTGCCAGAAAGCGATGATAGCGGCATCTGCATGGAGAGGAGCTAAGGCTTGTCCTGCCTGCATTGATTGTCTAATATCCCAGACCTGCTGGGCCACCCCTGCCTGCACCTGAAGCCTCTGGCAGCGAAGAATTGGCACTTCTCACATCTGAATGCCAGGACGGGGAACCAGGACCGTTTTTACATCGAAAATGAGCACATGACAGCGTATATGGATACTGAATTGTGACGTCATACACCTGACACCTATATAATGTGATTAGCCAACCAAAGCTATCTCATTTTTTTTATTACACTTTGTTTTCTTCTGGCCAAGGTGGAGGCATAGGTAGATATGCCGTGCCTCCTCACACAATCAAAAGAGGGCGGCAACAAATTTAAAAAATCAACCAGAACTGACGGAAAATGGAACTGTATGGAAGTCTGGCAATCTAGGAGTTAAAGAAGAAACATTCATCGAGACCAGTAGGAGGAGAGTGATGTTTGTGCACACACCAGCCACATGCGAGTCTCATCCTGTCACGCACCCCAGCAGTGAATAAACCTGGGGTGGCCTCTCTTATTGATGGCTCCACCTTGCTCCAGGGACCCAGATTTGCCACCAGCCCACATGGCCTTGAGCAACTCCTTTCCAGCCCTTTCTCTTTGATTCTCTGCAGGTGGACGGACCCCCGGTAAGCTTTTATCTGGTCCTCTAGGTGGAGTGTACCTCCCAGAGGGCCAATTTCTCTCACTCCCCATTCTCCTTTCAGTGGTTTACTTCTCAGACAGGCATGTAGGAACCCAGTAGGAGACAAAGCTGAATCACACATGTCCTCGGGGCAAGGGACACAAGAAGACAAGAATGAAGGCTGGCCCCGCCTATTCCTACCGTTCCCCGTCATGGGAGGGAGAGTAGCCCCTCAACCCTACAATCTTGACTTGGCGTGGCTCCAGGTGGAAAGGTCTTTTCTCCTGTTTTATTTGCATACAGATTTCACAAGGACTGACAGGCAGGAAGGAGCATTCCAAACACAGGAAGGCTGCCCTCCCCTTGTCTCCTGCCTTGTCTGGTTGTAGTGGAACCAGCAGAACCGAGGCTGGGTTTGCCGGACACCATCTTCATGGCAGACTAATGCAGGAGGTTGTTATGTAAACATAAGGAAAACAGCAGGTCATCCCCCCACCCCCATAATCCGATGGAGTCTCAGAACTGCTCAGTCACCTGTGTGTTAGCTTATAGGGAGTTAGGCAGATCTCTGCCCGACTATTTAGGGAAGCCATTAAGCCCAGTGAGCTCGGGCATTAGTCCAGCTACAAGCTCAGGCATGTACTTCCAGTTTCAAGGGAAGAGGCCAGGTGTCTTAGACATGGACCTAGTGTGGTACTTGCAGCAGTGAAAGAGGGACAACAAAATACCCAACTGACCCCACGGCAAAAAGCCAAGGAGGGAAGGGTAATTTAAAGCTAGAAAGGAAAGAATCTTTTTTTTTCTTTTGTTAATTTTTTATTTTTAATTAAATACTTCTGAATTTTATTGTTGTTCAAGTACAGTTTGCTGCCTCCCCATTTTAATATGAAGACATCTGGAGGCAAATCAGTAGAGACAGAAAGTAGACTGTTAGACTGGTAGTGGTCAGCAGATTAAATGCAAAGAGGCATAAGGGATCTTTCGGGGGTGATGGAAATGGTCCACAATTGAGTAGTGGAGGCAGTTCCACGACTCGGTAAATTTACTAAAAATCATTGAAGTGCATGTCCAAAACAAGCGCATTTTATAATAATCTCAATAAAGTTTTTAAAAATTAACTGCTGAGCATGCTACCTCCTTCAAGGGGAGGTGTTATGCCAGCCTCATGCTCTCAGGGGAAAAGAGCCAACCCTTCAGTGTGGCTCCAGGCTCTTCTGATCTTTGCCTGCCCCTTTTCCTGGCCTCTTCCCCCACCACGTCCCTCACCCCACTCCTCCAGCAAACCCAAGCTGCTTCCAGTGTCCTGAGCACACCAAGCTCTCTAAGACTCTCCCCCTTTGCTCTTTCCTGGGTGTGGAAGGCCCATGCCTCCTGACTACCTGACTTGTCCTTCAGGAGTTAGTGGAGAGGTTGCTTGCTCTGTAGGGTGATCAGTTCCAGCCCAGATCTCAAGCTTGGACCTCACCCAAGTCCTCTCTTCTGAGACTCACCTCCTCTAGGGTGTGTCTCACTAATTGCTGTTAAGCCCAGGGTCCTGCACTCAGAGGCACTACCTGCTCCCCCTCCTCTCCTCCTCCCTCCCTTCAGCCCCAGATATAACCTTATAGTCAAGACCAGGCTGGAACTATCAAAGCTCAGGCTCACTGCTCAGGGGAGTAGCTGGGTTCTGAAAGACAAGCAAGTTGCCGACAAGGAGGGCGGTATCTGAGACATGAGGGCAGTACGAATGGCAGCCTAGAAGATCATGACAAGAACCATGGATAGTGGCCCAGA